>JAODAL010050695.1:0-27210 GCA_025379985.1 Phyllomedusa bahiana
AACTACAAGTAGTTGCTCTGCCACAATATATACACTGTATATGTATATATATACGGTTGAAACCAGAAGTTTACATACACTATATAAAAGACATATACAGTATATATGTTTTTCTGACATGAAATCAGAATAATAATTACACATTTTAGGTCAATTAGGATTACCAAAATTATTTACATTTGCCAAATGCCAGAATAACGAGACAGAGAATTTTTTAAGGCATTTTCTGCAAAGTCAAAAGTTGACTTACATTTCATTAGTATTTTGTAGCATTGCCCTTAAATTGTATGACTTGGGTCAAACGTTTTGGATTTCCTTCCACAAGCTTCTCACAATAGTTGGTAGGAATATTGGCCCATTTCTCCTGACAGAACTGGTATAACTGAGCCATGTTTGCAGGTCGTCTTGCCTTTTCAGTTTTGACCATAAAATATCAATATGATTGAGATTAGGGCTTTGTGATGGCCACTCAAAACATTGACTTGGTTATCCTTATGCCACTTTGTAACCAGCTTGGCAGTATGCTTTGGGTCAATGTTCATTTGGAAGACCCATTTCCACCAAAGCTTTTACTTCCTGGCTAATGTCTTGAGAAGTTGCTTCAGTATTGCCACACAATCTTCTTTCCTCATGATGCCATCTATTTTGTGTCGTACACCAGTCCCTCCGGCAACAAAACATCCCTACAACATGATGCTGCCACCTCCGTGTTTTACAGCTGGGATGGTGTTCTTAGGCTCCCAAGCTTCTCCCTTTTTCCTACAAATGTAACGATGGTCATAATGGCCAAACAGTTCAATTTTAGTATCGTCAGAACATGGGACAGGTCTCCAAAAATGTAGGTCTTTGTTCCTGTGTGCATTTGCAAACATTAATCTTGCTTTTGTATGTTTCTTTTGGAGTAATGGCTTATTCCTGGAAGAGTGGCCTTTCAGCTCGTGTTGATACAGTACTCGTTTCACTGTGGATATTGACACAATATTACCAGCTTCCGCAAGCATCTTCACAAGATCTTTTGCTTTTGTTTTTGGGTTGATATGCACATGTCAGACCAAAGCATGTTCATCTCTGAGACACAGAACTCGTCTCCACCCTGAGAAGTATGATGGCTGGACATTCCCATCTTGTTTGTACTTGCATATAATTGTTTGTCACAGATAAACGAGGCACCTTCAGGTATCTGGAAATTGTACCCAAGGATATAGCAGTCTTGTGCAAGACCACAATTCTCTTCCTGATATCTTGGCTACGTTTTTTAGGCTGTTCTACGATGTTACACACAAAAGTAATGTGTTTCTGGTGTGCATTTAAAAAAACCCAAAAGATATGTCTCTAATTAACTCAGAAGCTTCCAAAGACATGACATCATCATATGTGCTTTCTCAAATTCTTTAAAGGTACAGTAATCCCAGTGTATGCAAACTTTCGACTGTGCAGTAAGTAATAAAAATTGAAAAATTCTCTCTCACTCATTATTCTATGTTAAAATTAACCTACACTTAAAATTATAGACTGTTCATGTCTTTGTCAGTGGGCAAACAATCAGCAGAGGATCAAATAGCTATCCCCTTCACTGTATGTATATATTATATATATATATATATATATATATATACATATATATAATAATATATATATTTATATATATATATATATGTATATATATATATGTATATATATATAATATATATATATATATATATATATATAGAGAGAGAGAGAGAGAGGAGAGAGAGAGAGAGAGAGAGAGAGATAGATATACTTATGGATATATTTATATATACATGTGTATATATATATGTGTGTATATATACATATATACACACATATATATATATATATATATATATATATGTCACATCACAAATGGTACAGATGAAAACGTGTACTCATCGTGCAGAAAACAAGCCTAGACAAATATTTTTTTAAAAAGTTGGTATTCAGAAAAAATTGTAAAATATTAACATAATTTTATGAACATAAATCTTTCATTCAGTCAAAAAAAATAAAAGTTTTTTTCTACCACATTATATGTACTCAAAATGGAGCCATTAGAAATATACCATATAATACAAAAAAGCAAAACCCCAAACAGCTACATTGATGGGAAAATAAAAATAAAGATATGTATATCAGAAGGTGAAAACTAAATGTGGGTTAGTGTATGCAATATGCTTGCACTGGACATCATCATACCCTACTGCTGTGGCCCTTAAAGTCACTATAGTGACCTGTGCTGGAGGGAGTCATCTGTGTTTTTAGAGAAGCTATTGTCTCTCTTGAAATGTCTGTTTAAGTAAATACTTGTGTTTCCTTTGAGATACCATGTCTGGAACATACTGTACCTAGAACTCTGTCTTCATGTTCCAATGTTATTTCTCTTGAGAATGTATGAAATAGGCTTATGCTACATGGATACTTTTGGGATGCAACTAATAATCTTATCCTGCACTACAAAGCCAGGAATTTAGTTGAATGGAATCTTTTAGACTGAAGCTGGTCACATGATCCAATAGCACTACTGTTGTTACCATTGTCAATAGAATGTGTCCCTACGAAGTCTGATACTGTGATAACAGACAACTGTCAATTTATTAATTAATTCATATGTTTCCCATAGGGAACAGCACAATGCAGAGTTCTATGCAAATATTCTGCTGAATTATTTAATGAGTAATACAAGCATTTGCTAAAAAAAAAGTCACAAAACTGACAGAAAAGTATGTATTTGTCATCTATTCTACATGTGACTGTATTTAATCATTTCAGTATTCTATTGTATATTCTACAGCATGATGGTACTCTACATACCTGTATACACCTGGTATAGACCACTATAGGCATGATTCCAAAATCTCAGATTCAGTGTTTTGCTGTCATGGGCAACTCAAGGTGTATTCTGGGAATACGAGTAACATGCCCTGGATCATTGGATTGGTGTCACTTTTCAAATGAATATCAAGAAAATCCTCAGCACTCTGCAGGTTCTTTTGCAAAATGGATAGTATTTATTTATACATGTATGAAGTAGACAATTGTCCAATATATTTAGATTCAAAATTAGAGCAATTATACGCAGTCCAGGTGTGGGATAGTGGAACAGCCCACTGTGTATATCCAGTAACATTCTATGTGTAATTTATGATTGTAATGTATCCTGTTGCATTCTGCTGTTTGTTCAAACAGGATTGCAGCGATGCTAAGTAATTAGTAAAACAATCATTTATTGTAGTTCCTTAAAAACATATAACATATCTTGTGCACAAACTAGTGCAACTTGCGTGTAAGAATAGAAAGTCCGTAGCCAGTCAAAGTCCCATATCCATGGGTACGATGCTTGTAATGCTCCAGCGGTCTACTGGTTCACAGAGTCGGCATAGTGGAGCTTGCATACAGACAGGCGGGGTCCAAAGCGGGTGTGTGACGTTTCGGGGAGAGTCTTCCCCTTTCTCAAACACGTATTCACCGCCTTCTAACTTCTTTATATACTCTATACTGCGCGAACCTATTGTTATCAACAAATTACTTATTAAAAACACGAGCGACATAGTACATATATACAGACGTTGCACATAATTTACAAAAATACTCTGTGATTAAGGTCTTCATTTAGGCCTGCCGGCGCTAATGTGTTTAGCCGAAAAATCCAAGCTGCTTCTCTTTGCAGCAATTTTTTCTCTAGGTTCTCATCTTCCCTACATCTGACCTCCTCTCACACGCACCACTTTAACTCAGATACTCCCTGCCCTAATTCACAGAAGTGTCTGGCAACGGTCGTCTCACCATATTTCTTTTTTGGTAATTCCTCTATTTTTGTTTCCATCCTACTAGTTGTCCTAATATTAGATCGGTGCTCTGTAATTCTCGTTTTTACACTCCGCAGGGTTTGTCCCACATATCCCTTCCCATAGGGGCATTTAAGTAAATAAATTACTGACTTGGTGTTACAAGTAAAAAAGCCTTTTAATGCTATTTTGTTACCTTGTGTGGGATGATAAATGTATGTGCCCTTAATTATGGAATTGCAGTTAATACAGCCAAGGCAGGGATATGTGCCGGTACGTGTGACGGTTTTTTGGTTTTTATCTGCTCTCAATTGTGATGATGTTATGGCATTACCAATGGTACGACCCTTTTTATAAGTGAACTGTGGTTTCTGTATAAACATTTTGCCATATTTTGCATCACTAGTTAAAACATGCCAGTATTTATTGATATTTTTTGTTTGACGAAAGCACTGTGAGCATCATACGTGCTCACAAACATAAGACGATCTGGTCTAGGCTTTTTTGTAGCTCTTTTTAATAGGGACTCCCTAGTCAGATGTCGGACTTCTTCTGCTATCCGTTCTAGATCCTCTCTTTTATATCCTCTGGTTACAAATTTCTCAATAAGTATTTTCTCCTGTTCTCTATATAGGGATTCAGACGAGCAGATTCTCCTAGCCCGCATGAATTGAACCTTTGGAATTCCGTTAAAAATCTGTGGGACATGTTGGCTCTTATGGTGCAAAATGTTATTCCTATCAATTGGTTTTTTGTACAGTGTGGTACTAATTCCTGTCGGTTGTTTTCTAATCTCTACATCAAGGTAGTGTATCACATCACGATTAATGGTGGCAGTAAATTGGATAAGGGGATGGATCTTATTCAGATGTTCAACAAATGAGTAAAAATCCCTCTCTGTACCCGACCATAACACAAAAACGTCATCGACGTACCGGTACCATGCCCTGACCTGACTGTAATGTTCACTAGTATAGATATACTTGTTCTCGAACATAGTCATGAACAGGTTCGCGTAACTCGGAGCCACAGGGGACCCCATAGATGTCCCCTGTAGCTGCAGGTACACATCTGAACCAAATTGAAAGTAATTCTTAAGGAGTATGATGTCTAACAGGTCCATAAGGAAGTTAATTTGGGCATTGGTCAAAGTGTGGTCCTCACATAATGATTCTCTCACTGCTGTCATACCTTCTATGTGGGGTATACTGGTGTATAGGGATTTGATATCAAGGGTGCAAAACCATGTATCTTCACCATGAGGCAACGCCTCCAAAGCCTTTAAGAATTGGGCAGTATCACTGAGAGAGTGTACGTCTCTTTTAACAAACTTCTGCAGAAATGAGTCAACGTAGATAGCAAGCGGTTCAAGTAGGGAACCGATTCCCGAGACTATCGGTCGTCCAGGGGGTTTATAACTGATTTGTGTACTTTAGGTACTAAATACAGTACCGGGATACGTGGATGTATACATGTCATGAGTTGTTTTTCTTTCTCAGTGATAATACCATGACTAACTGCTTCAGTAAGCATCTGTTCTATGAGGTCTTTTAGCTCATTAGTAGTATCATATTCTAATTTTTTGTATACTGTACAATCACTGAGCTGCGTAAGGGCTTCCTGTATATACTGAGTCTTGTTTTGTACAACTATAGAGCCCCCCTTGTCTGCCTTCTTCACTACTAAATCATCATCCTGTTTCAATGTTAGTAAAGCCTGTCTCTCCTTCTTAGTGATATTCTTTTCTTTGCTACCTTGAATTTTGTTCCACTGTGTAGTGATATCAGTAAGGACTAAATTTTTGAAAACTTCCAGTGCTGGTGTCGTGATGTCTGGGTCAAATTGGCATTCTGCTGTTTGGCCACAAGATGCCACTGTTTCCATAATCTGGTCTATGCAGAAAAGACTGAGACATGTTACAGACAGACACGAGTAAGCAGCCATCTTGAGAGAGTGAGAGAAGGACACAGAGTGATCAGGAGAGGACAGACGCTGGGTGATCGACTCAGCTCTCCTGATTCTGTTGATTCTTGAACTGTGAGCAGCCCCTGAGAGAGAGAGGAGTTTGGCTTTCTGAATTGATGCTGTTGGCAAGGAAAGCACCGTGACAGAAGGAACACTCTGCGGGATCCAGGGACTGAAAGGAGTGACTACATCTGGGATATCAGCTCCAAAAGAAGGGACCCTCACCTCAGAGCAGTAACTTCCGGCCACCACAAGGTACACCCGGGTCAAATACGTGCACACCAACTAATCCTGAACTGTTTGCAGGCCTGTAGTTAGCCTAGTTAGGGCAGGTTTGGTTTAAGGTCAAAAGTGTCTATCCTTATTCGGGAGATTGGACAGGGCTTGTCATAGCACTATTATTAATGCAACTGGTTTGCATGTAAGAAAATCTGTATGTTATATGTACTTATTTTCTGGAAATAGCAGGTAGAGCTAGTTGAGTTCAATTTTAGTGCAAATGGTATATATAACGGTATGCTTCCGTAATAAAACATATACATTTTTATTCAAATCTTACATAAAAATGTGAATGTCCAGTGTAAACAGATTCCACACTTCACTTTTTATATATTGTATTATCATTTATCATTCACCTGGTGGTTCATTGAAGTATCTCATTTACTTTGCGTAGTCGCATGGGAGATTCCGTCCAGAGTGGACTTGTTGCATCCAGCGTCTGTGCTGTGTGAGCCTTCCTCAACACCTCACCTCTCAAACAGCGCTACGTCTCGCGACGTTTCGAGAGCTACACGCCCTCTTTGTCAAGCATAGAGGTAACCATAGGATACATCACTTATATATGATTCCTGTGTGTCTCAATGTACATTCATTATCTTAAAAACAATAATAATAAAAACAAGCGGTATGCATCAGTATGACAGCCATATAACATATTTATCTTTTATTCATTATTTGCCGTATCCTATTGTAGCATACTTTTGGTTGGCACAGACGCTGGATGCAACAAGTCCACTCCGGACGGAATCTCCCATGCGACTACGCAAAGTAAAGGAGATACTTCAATGAACCACCAGGTGAATGATAAATGATAATACAATATATAGAAAGTGAAGTGTGGAATCTGTTTACACTGGACATTCAAATTTTTATGTAAGATTTGAATAAAAATTTATATGTTTTATTACGGAAGCGTAACGTTATATATACCATTTGCACTAATATTGGAGGCATATTGAATAGCAGGTGGGGACCTGCAGCGAATGTATAACCTGTGTGTTCATTAATAAAGGTGCATTGCATGATGAGCATATAATCAGAGCTAGTTGAGTTGTAAGCTGCTGTGCTACACTGCGAGTGCGCCTTTGAACGGCACCACACTCAATTGTTCCTGTCTTTGTATGGTATTAAAAGGTAGAGGGTGTTCGGCCTTTCCAAACCCCGTGAGTAGGTAAACTTATCATGCATCCCAAGGATACAATCCTGGCGGCACGCTGTGCAGCACAAGGGTCACGGTCACAACTTTGTACATGTGTGTTTGGTGAATCTGTTGAACACACTTTCCTGAAAATCTCAGTAAACTATGCTTTTGTTTAACTGGTGTTGGAGTTGTTTCCTTCGTCCATGACTTCGCTGTATTCCGGGAAGCCTACCTCGGTACTCGGTTTACACAGACTAGGAGAAGAAAAATGTTTTCGGCACATAGCCTTCATCAGTGATGCCTGGCTGAAGAGAAAAGTAGGCATGGAGATCAGAAGAAAGATTTCTCCTGATCTCCATGCCTACTTTACCTTCCAGCCAGACATCTAGCCTTACATCACTAATCACTTATACTTTCTGCAGACCACCTGTGTAAAAACTGTAACAGTGGCCTTAGTGTAGTGGCTTAAATTTGGATCAATATAAAGATCTTTATTTAGTCACGAGTAAACACAAAACTATGGCATCTCAAATTGATGCAGAGTTAACCCCTTACCGACACTGCATGTACCTTTACGTCATAGCGGGAAACGACTTCCCGCAAATGGATGTACAGTTAAGTCCTGGACATTTTGCAAGCTCTCCAGTGGGGCCCGCATGATCACAGCATGGGACAAGCTGTATATTTCAGCTGGCCCCATGCTATGTCCATGGGGCCAGCTGGCTCCATCTATCTCCATCTGCACTGCCATGATGTAATCACAGATTCTGATGGTTTTCCTAGCAGCCTGAAAGCCTAACAAAGACTTCCAGGCTGCCTGTGACATCACTATGCCTGGCCCTGCCCTGTGGGCTTGGCCAGGCGTAGTGATTGACTGTTTCCATGTTAAACTTTACACATCAGTTCTGCTCTCTTTTGCAACAGTGATCTATAGATCTCTGCTACATGTCTTCTATGGGTTCAAGTAAAAAAAAAAAAAGTTCAAAATAGTAAACCACAAATCCAAAAAATAAATTTAAACAAACGTAAACCGCCCTTTTCCTCTTTACAAACACCAATCGCCCCAAAAAATAGCAAAAACAAATAAAGTACACATGTTTGGCATCGGCACGCGCAGAACTACCAACCCTATAAATCTGTCATGTTATTTAACCCACATGGGTCACGCAGTAAAAAAACACCAAATAGTAGTCACAGAGTTGCGATTTTTGTTCATCCCACAGCGGATAAAATGGAATAAAATGCAAAATATCATGCCAAAGTAGTGCCAATGAAGACTTCAAAGACTTCAGACGTACAAAAAAAACCTTACACAGCTCTGTACACAGAAAAATAAAAAAAAGTTATGGCTATCAGAAGATAGTGAGGCATAAATATTGTTTAACACTATAAAAACTTTTTTTTAAAGCGCTTCAACATGAAAAACAATATATAAATTGTGTATCACTGTAATAGTATTGTCCCACAGAGTACATTAAAGATTTCTCCTGACCCACTTTATCACAGGATGCTGAAATTGCACATGTGTAATGAAATAAGTCTCTATAGGTTACTTGCAAATTTGCAACTCAGAACTGATAACGGTTTTGATTTTACAGGTGCTGAAGTGGTGTGAGGTTTGATAATGGAAATAGTGTAATACAGATCAGTCATCGAGTTCCTTTACTTGAAAGACCGCACAAAAAAAGGAGACATTCGATGAGATGAAAGAGGTTTATGGTGATGATTCCCCATCATATGATGTAGTCAAAAACTGGCATTATCAATTCAAATGTGCTTGGACTTCGGTGCAAACAGCTTCAATTCCAGGGGGACACCACTCTACTATTGATGAACACACCATTCAGCAAGTGTAGGTCACCATATTGGAAAATCGCCGTGTAACCATTCGACATCTAGCCAAAATTGTCAAGATTAGTGAGGAGTCAATGGAAAAAAGCATCCAAAACCATCTTCACAAGCATAAGGTATCCACTCGCTCAGTTCCCCTGCAGCTCACATGTTTCCAGAAGCAGGAACGAGTCAAAGGCTCTCTAGGCAGACTTTTTCAATAGACTGATCATACAGGATGATAGATGGTTCCACCACTATGATCCAGTCAATGCAATGGAACAACAAACAACAATTAGCCAGCTCACCACTCCTTAGTTGTAGGGCTGCACGGCTGCTCTCTGGAAGCATGAATCCATGATAATGAAAAATAATCGGTTTGCCAGCAACTCCAAGATCGATGAAAAACTGGAGTTCTTTATTAAAAAAGATAAAAACATGGAGGAGAAAAAGGGATGACAGCAGTATGCTATTTCGTTTCAGGTCATACTCGACCCTTAAAACATAGCATAACTATACATGAAACTCGCTAACTTTATATACCTAAATAAGTGAGACATGCTACTCCCTGTGGAGAAAACGAGCACTAACCGGAAATTCCAGGGCGACCCAAAATGCGCATGGGGCACAAGAGTCCACCACACTCACAGACTCAGGGAAAATATCGGGAAGCGTAAAAGTCACAAAACGTCAGCATCTGAGCGCGGAAGCCATGAAAAGGGGCGGGCGGATCCCAGAGAGCCCCAACGCAAGTCAGCAGAGGCACGCCTGATAAGGGAGTGGCGTAAACACACACATAAAAACTCCCCCCAATCTCGCCCCCCTCCGCAAGAAGCGACGAATGGCCCGGGTGCATGGGAACCAAGTGTGAACAGCCCCAAAACCCTTTTTGGGGACATCCGGGGGGGGGTTTTTTTTCCCCCCAAAGTGAAAAAAAAGGGAAAAAAATGAAAACAAAAATTTCTAATAACAATAATATAAGAAAAAAAAAAGAAAAAAAACTACATGAAACACCAGAATTGTAAGAAAAAAAAAAAAAAAAAGCATACATGTAAAAAAAAGAATATAAAGAGGTAACTTAGGTAAAAAACTGGAATGTAGTATATTCACGGGAAACCAAATATATTGCTGCCATTAATAGTGAAAAAAAGTACCACTCCGTACATTTAATAAAACGGAGTTAGGGAAAATTAGTAAATAACCCCAAAAAGTTTCTAACCTTTAACATATTAAAAAATTACCCCCCCCTGTCCCTAAGAAAACTTTTTAAATTGAAAAGGTTTTGAAAGCCCTGTGTGCAGAGTTATCGTCCCGAAAAAATGTCTGGAAGCTCCAGAAATAGTACGTTTTTTGGGGGGATTAAAAAATACCATTTAAATGTTCCAATTTTTGGTCTTAAATTTGCGGGATGTGCCCCTACATAATTGAGATTGCTAAATGCTCTTATTTTATTGACTCCCGTCATATTACAATTCTATATTTTTATCGAAATGTCTGAGTGTCATTTTTTAAAATTTTGTGTAGGTACCAAAAAATTTACATGTTTTTACAGGGAATCCCCACATTTAAAAAAAGGCCTTGGGTGTACCAGTTGGGGTTTTAGGGTTCAGAGCACTGCATTTGGGGGGAGTACATTCCCCATTTTTTTTAGATTTCTTAGCAACTATACGGCAGTCTTCTGAGATATTCCAAGAATGGAATTTGTTTAAGGACCGGAAAGTATTTCAAAAAAATGTTACAAATTTTTTTGAAACCCTGAATTAACCGGGGGACAATTGTGGGAACATTTTTTTCTGTTTGTTTTTCGTATACTACTAGAAAGAGTCTATACAACATATTTTTCCCCTTTGTCACAGCTCGGTCTAGGGACCCTTTTGGATACCCCCAGCTGACAACCGTAAACAAATTCTTTGGATTCTTCCAAAAAATCAGTGGGATCGAGAAAATTTCGTTTGCTCTAATAAGCCCCAATGGGAATACCCAAATTTCGTATGTTTTTAGAATGGTTACTACCAAAGTGAAGTTAGTATTGCGGCTATTTCTTTTCTGTGAGTCTTGGTGGAAAAGTAGAACCTGGACCCCCCCATAAGTACCAGATCCAAAAAGGAAATTTGTTTTTTCTGTACTTCAAAAGTGAAAATAAATTAAGGGGGTTATTATTAATGTAGCGAATGAAGAGTGGCAGGCAGATCAGGACCCCGCCAAATAAAAAAACAGGTCATCTAATATCTGCCGTACCACCCCACATCAGCCCAAAAGGATTGCCATCTGAAAAGATGTAAGAAATTCCCACCACGCATCAAAAAATTTCGTAAAGAGGGCGAAAATTTAGCGCCCATCGATCCCCCTGATTGTAAGAAAAAATGTTTTGTCAAACATTAAAAATTTGTTGCATAAGGAAGGAATAACAATTTAATGAACACTTTTTTGTTGGCAAGAGTAATAAAATTTTATCTAAAGAAATCCAAGGGCCTTAGGGGAACCCCAAGGGGATCTAGTGTAAATGGACTCGATCACAGTAAGCCACACAAAAATCAGATAGCCCCATTTACAACAAATTTGTCAAAAAAGTTTTTGGGGTCCTGCAAGAAACCAGGGCCCCGTGGACAAAGGGCTGTAGTACGTCGAGCCACTGACACAACCTTCACATATAGAACCAACCCCCATACGATAGGAGCATTGGGGGTGGAGAGGGTTTTCTTGTGAACCTTAGGAAGGCCATAGAGTAGAGGAACTAGAATCAAATTCATTTTATAATCGACTCCCTATCAACAATATGTGAAAGGCCACACCCTCCTCTACTATCTTTGTAATTTTACCAAAATTTTTTTTGGTTTAAAGGAGGTTTTTTATAGGAGTAATATCTGGGCAACAGATTTGGCCCTTTGTAAAGGTAATCAGACTTATTCTGATTTCACTGAACCTCCCTTTTTCGGCCATCTTTCTGTGTATCCCGATTTCTTTTTTTTCAACTAAGGCTTTTTGTAATTTTCGGGAAAGGTTAGATTTCACCAAATTAGTACACAATTGTTTTAATCCTGCTTACCATTTTTAAAAATTTCCATTTCCCTGGGTTCTGGCCTGAACTGAGTAAAAGGCAGGGGTTTTTTTTTTTAAAAGTTTTTTTGGGGACTGTATGACATTGTTTTTTTTGGGGTACTTAATTCCTGTAAGTGTATCAATTTATCTTTTCTACAAACATCAAAAACCCGCTAATCATTAGATTTTCATCCTGTACATTGAAGACACGTCATCTGATTCACAAACCCCCAAAAAATTGCCGCTTTTACAGCAAGACCCCAACCCAAAATTTGGGTTGACACTCTTGAGATAAAAAAATAGGGGATTGATCAAGAGCAAAGTTAAAACCAAGTTCAAACCTCCCTTTGGCCCAGTAAACAATGATCATAAGATTTTAACACATTCAAATTCTGGATTCGCCCCTTCTTGACTTTGGGAATCCGTTTTGGGCCCCCCCTTTTGCTTCGTCCTCCTCTTCTATACATTTTTTGTTTACTTTTGGGACGCATACTGGGTTTTGCCCTGGTTGGGGGGCAGATGACCTCTCTTCCTCCAAATCTTCGTCCGATTGAGCTGTATTTACTGAAGATTCTGAGCTGAAACTTACACGTTTGGATTGCCTCCATTTTTTTGGAGTATACCAAGGTTTACGTTTCAGGATGGATCTAGGAGTGCTGGAATTATTATCCTGAGACTGCCAATTATACACGCAATCATTGTCGTAATCGGCTATATCACGTTTGAATTTACGTTTTTTTAGTTGCCATAATTGACGCCTCTAGTGTAGACACATTCTTATTAATTTTTTCATACAGTCCTTTATTCAGAAAGTTCCGCATAGTCCTTAAGCTTCTGCTCCAGACTTTGTATTTGGCTAGATAGTTGTTCTAATTTCAGTTGTTCTAAACCAATGATTAAGCCCATAAGATTTTGTGAGGAGGCTGAAAGAGTATCATTCCATTTTTTCAGGAAAAAAATCCGAATAAATAAAGGTAGGCATCTTCCGTAGTCTTAGACTACGTGGAACCATATTTTTTTGTATGTATTGTTGAAGTGTTGTAAAGTCCCACCATATACGTACTTCTTGCATGAGTACTTTCTCTAGTTCTTTTAAACAAGTACGACAATCAGAATTCTGTGGGTCAGATACATCTGTGTTTCAAAAAACTTGTGCTACCTTAATTTCCCCTGCTGAGCATAGACAAAGCCATGTTGGCAATAGGCTTATAAATGTAGCGATCACAATAGAGTGATTTTTAAGATGATTTTTGACAAATGTCACCACATATATTTAAAAGTCCAAATCTTGAGACCATCCAGTATATACCAAATATATAAACGGTGTGATGTGCACGGCCCCAGAAGCAATGCAAAAACAAACAACAATTAGCCAGCTCACCACTCCTTAGTTGTAGGGCTGAAAGTTTCTCTCTGGAAGCATGAATCCCTGATAATGAAAAATAACGTTTGCAGCAACTACAAGATCGATGAAAAACTGGAGGTCTTTTTATTAAACAAGATAAAAACGTGGAGACAAAAGGATGGCAGCAGTAATGCTGACGCGTTTCAGGTCATACTCGACCCTTAATCATAGCATAACTATACATGAAACTCGCTAACTTATATACCTAAATAAGTAGAGACATGCTACTCACCTGTGGGAGAAAAACACGAGCACTACCGGAAATTCCAGGGCTATGCGCCATACGCACAAGAGTCCCCACACTTTACAGACTCAGGAAAGAGCGCGATAGCGTAGACCTCACAAGTGACGTCACGCATCTGAGCGCCGGGAGCCCAACAAAAAAGGCGGGCGGATCAGAGAAACCCCAACGCAAGTCAGCAGAGGCCACGCCTGATACAGGAGTGGCATCAACATCATCACATCGGAACTCTCCAGATCACGCCCCCCCTCCGCAAGACAGCGACGAGACGGTCTGGTGCATGGGAACCAAGTGTGAACAGCGCACAACCATGGGATCATCCGGGCTGGTGTACTCCACAAAGTGAATAAAGAAGAAGATAAAAAGTATGTACAAAAATATACTAATAACAACTAATATAAGAAAAAGAAGAAGAAACTACATGAAACTGACCAGAATTGTAAGAAAAAACAATGGAAGCATCGTGACTCACCACCTCCAAAAAAGGCACGTGCTCAACCGTCGGCAGGCAAGGTCATGCTCACAGTATTTTGGGACCAGCACTGAGTAGTATTGATGGGTTTCCTAGCAAAGTGTACCATGATCACTGGGGCATACTGCTGCGGAAACTGCAGGAGGCCATCAAAACCAAGAGACGTGGCATGTTCATAAAAGGTGTCTGCCTTCTGCAAGACAATGCACCAGTTCACAACTCATATGTTGCTTACACATATAGGAAAAAAGGAGCTTAATCCACCACCAATTAATACCAAAATTCTTTATTAGATAACTTTAAAAAAAATCACACACATGTTACAGAAAAAAAGATTCCATAGTTGAATTCAAAGAGGTGCATAAACATTACAAATAAGTTACAAGATAGTGTATAGAACAAATGGGGTAATGTGAGATAGGTGAAAGGTCACATATATGAGACTAGTACTCAGTGTAAAAATACCCTTAGTGGGTGTATATCTCTCTTAAAAGACTTCATTAAGACCTATATATCACCATCTACATATACACTTAATAGATTATAATCCAAGTAAAGTACCCATATTGTAGTTGAGTCCTTATACCTCCGGTCACCCCGACGTACGTTTCGCCAATTAATGCTTCCTCAAGGGGTATGAGCTAGCTGCTGCCAAGGATGTTTAAATACTGAATCCCCATATACCACATGTCTATAGTTGCCCAATCACATACCTATAACTAGAGATGGGCGAATCGATTCTAACGAAGTGGAATTCGTTTAGAATTTCAGGAAAAAATTCGGTTTTGGAACGATAGTCGAAGTTTGGGGGACTTCGGGTGAATGAAGTGTGCTTTTGATTGATAAAATGGCTGCGAGCACATGGCGCTACATGGGGCAAAATACTCTGGGAGGAAGAAGGGCATAGCCTGCATGGGCATGTGCAGAGATGAAGCCCAAACAGAGTCCGGCAGAATTCCTGTGACGTCACCGCACTATATAAGTCCAGGCGCGACGCCGGGAGCTCCCCACTCCTCTTACTGTACTGATCAGGGAATGTGCTGCCCGCGGCTGATAGCTCTCAATGAAGAACTGATGTCTTAACAGCTGATTTTTGTGGGGGTTCTCAGCTTGTCTCAGAGACATTCTTCTCTTAATGTTCTATTTCTGATTTTTGGGGTATCGGATCTGAAATCCATGTGCGTCCACGCAGCTGCATATACATTCAATATCCAAAGTGGGGAGCTAAGCCAGTTCCTGTGTATTCATTTAAATAAACGTGTTTTTACAATACAAAACCACTCATTTTTGGCATGCTCAATTCAGATGCGCAATTTACATCCAGGGGGGTTTTTTTTTTACATAAGCGTTGTTTTTGCTGGTGTGCTTGACCCCAAGAACTGTAATTTTCAACTCCAAAATATATACAATTTTCCCTGTAGCATAATTCACAAGCGAAGGTTAATTACAATTTTATCTCTTGTTGTGTGGCGTAAAAAACACGCAATTGTAATACGCTACAAAGCTTAAACTAGTTTGCGGTGCCCAATTGTTTGGCCGCAATTTACATCCAGGGTTAATTAAGCGTTGTTTTGCTGGTGTGGCTCAACCCCAAGAAACCTGCATTTTCAACGCCACAATCTATAAATTTTTTCCTGTATCCAAATTCACAACGTAGAGTTAATTACAATTTTATTCTCTTGTTGTGTGGCGTAGAAAAACGCAATTGTAACACCTACAAAGCTACTAGTTTGTGGTTGCCTCAATTCTGTTTGCGCAATTTACATCCATGGTTAATTAAGCGTTGTTTTGCTGGTGTGCTGACCCCAAGAAAACCGTCATTTCCAGACGCAAAAATATATACATTTTTTCCTGTAGCATAATACACAAGCGAAGGTTAATTTAGACAATTTATCTATCTCTTTTTGTGTGTCTTAGAAAAATCACAATTGTAACACGATACAAGCTAGCTAGTTTGTGTTGCTCAAGGATTCATTTGCGCAACTTACATCCAGTGGTTAATTAAGCTTTGTTTTTTGCTGGGTGCTGACCCCAACGAAACTCGTCATTTTCAACCCAAAATGATATAACATTTTCCTGTACAAATTCACAAGCGAAGGTTAATTACAATTTTCTCTCATGTTGTGTATCGTAGAAAACACTGCAATTGTAACACGCTACAAAGCCTACAGTTTGTGGTGGCCCAATTGTTGGCTCAATTTACATCCATGGGTTCATTGAGCGTTGTTTTTGCTGGTGTATGCTGACGCCCAAGAAACAGTCATTTACAACGCCAAAATATATACATTTTTCCTGTAGTTCAAAATTCACAAGCCGAAGGTTAACTTACAATTTTATCTCTTGTTGTGGAGGCGTAGAAAAACACGCAATGTAACACTCTACCAAGCCTACTAGTGTTGTGGTTGCTCCATTCGTTTTGCGCAAATTTATCTCCAGGGGTTAATTAAGCGTTTTTTGCTGGTGTGCTGACCCCAAGAAACCGTCATTTTTCGACGCAAAAATATATACATTTTGTCCTGGTAGCATAATTCACAAGCGAAGGTTAATTACAATTTTATCTCTTTTTGTGGGACGTATAAAACACGCATTTGTAACACGCTACAAAGCTACTAGTTGTGGTGGCCCAATTTTGGGCGCAATTTTACATCCAGGGTTATAATTAAGCGTTGTTTTGCTGGTGTGCTACACCCCAAGAAACCTCATTTTCAACGCCAAAATATATAACATTTTTTCCTGTAAGCATATTCACAAGCGAAGGTTATTTACATTTTATCTCTTGTTGTGTGCGTAGAAAACACCGCAATTGTACACAACACGCTACAAAGCTACTAGTTTGAGGTTGCTCAATTCTTTTGGGCAATTTACATTCCAGGGGTTAATTAAGTGTTGTTTTGCTGGGTGCTGATCCCCAAGAAACACGTCCAATTCAACGCCAAAATATATACATTGTTTCCTGTAAGCATATTCACAAGCAAAGTGATTTACAATATTTATCTCTTGTTGTGTAGCGTAGATAAACACGCAATTGTAACACTCTACAAAGCTACTAGTTTGTGTGTTGGCCCCAATTGTTTGGCGCAATTTTACATCCAGGGGTTTAATTAAGCGTTGTTTATGCTGGTGTGGCGACCCCAAGAAACCGTTCATATGTTCACGCCAAAATAGTATACATTTTTTCCTGTAGCATAATTCACAAGCGAAGTTAATTACAATTTTATCTCTTGTTGTGTGGCGTAGATAACGCGCAATTTGTAACACGCTACAAATCTACTAGTTTGTGGTTTTCTCAAATTTTTTGCACCAATTTACCATCCAGGGGTTAATTAAGCGTTGTTTTGCTGTGTGTGCTGACCCCACGAAGACCGTCATTTCAACGCCAAAATATTATACATTATTTCCTGTAGCATATTCACAAGCGAAGGTAATTCAATTTTTATCTCTTTTTGTGTGTGCGCAGAAAACACGCAATTGTAACACGCTACAAACATACTAGTTTGTGGTTGCTCAATTGTTTGTGGCGCAATTTACATCCTGGGGTTTAATTAAGCGTAGTTTCTGCAGTTGTACTCAGTAAAAGAAACTTTGTTTTATCACCGCCACAGAAGAAATTCTGTAGCATAATTCATACCCAAGGTTAATTAAGCCTGTTTGTGCTTTTATATTCAGTAAAATACACAGAGTTTTTAAACGGCACATACAATTCATTGTTCCTGTCCCATTTGTGGTGCGCAATTTATTATCCAAAGGGTTTACCCCAAGCTTCTTAGTGGGTTCATTTGGCGTCAAATACAGGGTTGTAGTTTTTATCATATACAGATCTTCATCTAACAGTGTACTGTAATTTTAGAACAAACATATGTCCAGACAGAGAGGTGGCAGGGCCCTGCTTCACCTGGCGAGTGGCAGAGGCACAAACATTCCCTGAGGCAGTCGCATGCCAGAAAGGGGACGTCGCAGCAGGGTTCACACGTGATGGCCACAACTGCCGCAGTTCATCTAGCTGCTGGTGTACAGACTAGCAACCCAATGGTTCTATAATTGGTTAGACTAGGTCATCACTTCCGTCCCAGATGAACATCTGACAACTCCAGGCCAGATCGGTGGGAAACGTCAGACACAACCCTTAGTTGAGCATGGCCCGGGAGCGGGTCAGCGGCCCCTCCCTGTCCGTTCAACGACGGCCTCTGTCCCCATCCGGTTTCCCTGTCAGCCAGAGATCGACAAGTGGTCTGGGCCCACTGCCAACTATATAGCGAGGATGAAACAAATTTGAGGTAGGGCAGTCAGCAGCTACTTGGTTCAGCGAAGAAATGGGGCCAATATCCCCTGCTCTTGAACATTTTAGAAAAGTAGGCGCAAGTATAGATAGGTGGAGAGTGGCATGGGAGGTCAATGTTGTGAGGGGTCCAGCCCTCTGCATACCAAGACACGTTGATGAGACAGCAGTGAAGTATGAAACACAATAGATGATGAAGTAGACGACCGCACTTGTGGATCCTGGTGAGGCCAAGGGCTTCATTCATCGTTAGAGAAGAGGGCGTCAGCTTCGCACAGGCAGCGGCGCTAGCCAAAAGGCCCCAGCCCCCCAAGGAGGGGTCCGTGAGGCCGTAGATTCAGCAGGTATAGAGCGTGTGAGGTCGGAGCCAAGCGTCCACGGGTTAAAAAACCCGCATCGCAGGTCAAGAAAGTAGCCCCAGCACAGGGCTCACGAGGCAGCGTCGGCAGTAGTCACCTCAGTGCGTAGCTTTGGCGGTAAAATCCGATACTCGTGCGTTGGGGCAAGTTCTTTGGCTAAGACACCGGAGGAGCCGAATATGTGGTATATGTAAAAATCCGTAAGCAGAAAGTGAAGCCGTGACCATGGAGCTAACGTATGGCACCACGGCCCGCCGTCAACACATGCAGCCTCACAGTCCGTGGCCTTGGGAGAAACGAGGCTTCAGATGTGGTGGTCCATCCTTGCCTTCCGCATGCAACTGCAGCAGCAGCATCAGCCCCAGTGGCACGAAGGGCCATTGCAGCCAGTCAAGGCTCCACCACCTCAGCAGAAGGGAGCTGTTTCTCTTTGACATCCATCTCCCGGTCCAGATTGTCTCCTGCTCCTCGCTACTCATGGCGCCAGCAAGGGTCATTCAGCGAGGCGATTGCAAGAGACAACAGTATGCGTCCAACCATCCTAATGGTTGCAGCACTGACCGTGCTCCTGTCCAAGTTGTTGGTACTGCAGTCCTTCCCTTTCCAAATGGTGGACTCTGTGCAACCATGTCGAAGGAACTAATGCTTTGTCTGCGATCCGAGAAGGATAGATCTAAGCCCGGAATTTCTTTTCCCAAAATGGTCAGTACCAGCACTACATCATAGTGAAGAACAGAAGGTGGGCCAGTCCTTAAGCTTATCGGTTTTGTTCCAAGGTGGCACGCACGCTGGACGTCTGGAGCAGTAACTATGTGTCATGGCCAGTACATAGTCCCTTTTACGGCCCACTGGTTGAATGTGCTTCCGGCCCAGGCACACCAACAACATGGACAGGAGACGGGCCGCTTTCTCCTCCACGTTGTCAAGCTTCGTGCTCTGCCGCAATGTCCCGCCTCCGTCCACCTCCACCACCGCCTCCATACTCAGCCTCCCCACAAGTACTGCTCCATCATACACATGTGTAGGGGCAACAGCGGGTGTCACGCAGTTCTACACCTGGTTCCTCGCGTAACGAAGTCACACAGGGGAGGAACTGCTCCGCGTCATGCAGCAGAGAAAAACGATGTGGTGGGCTTTCTTCCACGCCAACTGCAAATCGGAACCAGGTGATCGGACAATGGGAGGAACATGGTGTCTGCGCTGCACCGAGGAGGATGGTCCATGCGCCCTGCATGACTCACGTGTTCAATCGGTTGTGGAAAGAGTTCCTGAAGTCTTCCACCGATCTCAGAAGATTCTTGAAAATGGCCAGGATACTGTGCATGCACTTTACCATTCGACAAAGCCAGGAACACCCTCCTCGAGTTGCAGTGGCAGAACGGCGTCCCAACGACACCTGATATGCGATGTTTCCACCCGTTGGAATACCAGCCTGCACATGTTGGACCGACTGTATGAACAGAGAAAGGCCCATTAACGATTTTTTGAAGATCCAGGCAGACAAATTACTCCCCCGTGATAACTTTGATGCAACCAGTGGCAGCTCAGTGCGTGACACCTGCCGTTTTGTTTGAGGCCATTCGAAGGAGGCGATGTTATTGTCAGTCGCCAGGACTACGGGATGAAGGTAACCTTCATTCCACTGCTTCATGTCCTGGAAAATATGCTGGAAAAAATCTGTCTGTCAGGGGACTGGAGACTTGGCCACATGAGTCCGGTGGGGACTGAAATGGAGAAGGAGGAGGACATTGGAGCGAAGCATTGTCTGGTAAATGAGTGGATTTTCTACCCAGGTATGACAATAGAGGAGGAGCAGGAGCATCTGGGAGGAGGTGATTGAGAAATGAGGAAAGACAGAGCAGATTGACCCCCAACGTCACGTGGCATATACAGTGAAATGGAGGCTGGGGAGCCCCATCAGAGTCACATAGTGGGCAATGGCCCGCAGCATGCTTATTTGCCTGCTAGTGACAGCCTAGTAGTCAAGCATCCGGCAGAGGGAATGACTTCTGGCTCTCCAGCCTATTGGACCCTCGCTACCGGTCCAAAATGGGAGCCTTTTCCAGCTATTGAGAGGGAGGACCAACTCAAATCCATAGGAAAATCCTCCGTAATCAGTTTGCCGCTGCCTATGTGCGGCATCGTCCTCCTCTGACAGGTCTGACCGGGGTTCCTCAGCGCTGCACGTCTACTGCTGCGCTGCTTGTGGGAAGGTGGGGGGAGGATAGGGTAGGGAGCAGTACCAGCTCCACAGCAGTAACCTAAGTCTGGAGTCACTGATGAGCACTTCCTTCACCCGCCTAGTGAGGATGTAGTTCGCCAGCACAGCAGCAGGACCTGGGAGCATCCCCTGACCCAACAGGTGGTGGACCTACTTGGACAGCACTCTGCACTCCAGTTAGAAGATCCGCTGGACTACTGGGCAGCCAAAAACTGTAAATGTTGTCCGCAACTTGCCGAGTTTGCAAGTGGAGAAGCTGTCCTCCCGCCAGTAGTGTGGCCATCAGAGCGGTGTTTCAGTGCGGGCGGTGCCAATGCCCGTTACCCCAATGAGAACCGCTTTTCCACGGGAAATTGGAACGACTTAGCCTTTGTCAAAGATGAATCAGGCGTGGATCGCCAGGGATTTCCAACACACCAATACCTTTAGGCGTCAGACTACATCGGGGGGGGGGGGGGGGGGGGGGGGGCCATTGGACGCGTCACCCCAAACTGTGAGAAATGAGTCTGGGTTCAAACTACCTGCCTCAGCAACCACTTATTCTGATGCCGCCATCACCTGATGCCACACATCTGCTGACAGTTTCTCCATCTGCCACCAACCATCCTTTACCAGCGGACTGGTATTGCCACGCAACCTCCACACTCGTTCATTGTGCCTAGCTGTCCTGACCTCATGCTGCTGCTGTGGCTGCTGCCGTGACCTCGCACACTGGTGTCAGAGTCCCCACTCTGTGCCTACCCTGTTTTTGCCACCTCAAGAATGGACATTTGTGCACTGCCTGACCTCTGCTGCTGCTGTGCTGCTGCCGTGATCTCCACCACTGTGTCATTGGTGCCACTGTCTGACTATGCTGCTGGCTGTATGGGCTGCTGCCATGACCTCCACAACTGTTCAATTGTTGCCACTGTCTGACCTCATGCTGCTGCTGTGGCTGCTCCGTGACCTACACACTGTGGTTCATTGTCCCCAGCTCTGTGGCCTACTCCTGTTTTTGCACCTCCAGAATGTCATTGTGCCACTGTCTGAACTCATGCTGTCTGCTGGGCTGCTGCCGTGACTTCCACACTGTGTCATTGTGCCACTGTCTGGACCTCATGCGTGCAGCTGTGGCTGCTGCCGTGAACCAACACACTGTGTCATAGTCTTTCTCTGTGGCCTACTCCGTGTTTGCCACCTCCAGAATTTCATTGTGCCACTGCCTGACCTCATGGGCTGCAACTAGTGGCTGCAGCCGTTGACCTACACACTGTGTCATGTGCCACTGTCTGACCTCATGCTGCTGCTGTGGCTTGCTGCCGTGACCCCACACTGTGTCATTTGCCACGTTTGAACCTCGATGCTGCAGCTGTGGCTGCACAGCCGTGACCTAGCACACTGTGTCATTGTCCCACCTTCAGTGCCTACTCCTGTTTTTTTGCAACCTCCAGAATGTCATTGTGCCACTGCCTGACCTCATGCCTGCAGCTGTGGTTGCTGCCGTGACCTCCACACTGTGTCCATTTGCCAACTGTCTGACCTCATGCTGCTCTGCTGTGGCTGCTTGCCGTGACCTCCACACAGTGTCCTTTGTGCCACTGGTCTGACCTCATCTTCGGCTGTGTCTGCTGGCCTTGACCTAGCACACTGTGTCATTGTCCCACTCTGTGCCCTACTTGCCTGTTTTTGCACCTCCGAATGTCCATTGTGCCACTGTCTGACCTCATGCTGCAGCTTGGCTGCGCCGTGACCCCCACGTGTCATTTCCCCTTGTGGCCTACTCAGTTTTTGCCACCTCCAGAATTATTTTGCCCCTGCCTACCTCAGTGCTCTACCTTACCTAACACATGTTCATTGTGCCACGTTTTACCTATGCTGCTCCTTTTGGGGTGCTGCCGTGACACACACTGTGTCATTGCCCCCCTCTGTGGGGTCCCCCTGTTTTTTTGCCACCTCCAAAATGTCATTGTGCCCCTGCCCCGCCTCAGCTGCTGCTCCGTACCCAACACTGTGTCATTGTGCCAGTCCCGACCCCATGCTCCCGTGGCTGCTGCCCGGGGACCTACACACTGTTCTTGTCCCACTCTGTGGCCTACTCCTGTTTTTGCCACCTTCAGAATGTGATTGTGCCCCTGTCTGACCTCATGCTGCTCCTGTGGCTGCTGCCATGACCTACACACTGTGTCATTGTCCCACTCTGTGGCCTACTCCTGTTTTGCCACCTCCAGAATGTCATTGTGCCACTGTCTGACCTCATGCTGCTCCTGTGGCTGCTGCCGTGACCTACACCCTGTGTCATTGTCCCACTCTGTGGCCTACTCCTGTTTTTGCCACCTCCAGAATGTCATTGTGCCACTGCCTGACCTCATGCTGCTGCTGCCATGACCTCCACACTGTGTCATTGTGCCACTCTGTGACCTCTTCCTGTTTTTGCCACCTCCAGAATGTCATTGGGCCACTGTCTGACCTCGTGCTGCTGTGGCTAGCGCCGTCACCTCCACACTCTGTCACTAATGTTGCCACCTGAGCTCTCAGCTTGTTTTTTTCCAGCTTTCTCTGGAATGACTTTATCAGGCAACATTCCCGCTTCAGTTTTTTGGTCAGTTTTGCCCTCTTAAGTGCCCAGGGAATTTTATAGTGAAGCGATTCTAAGAGCGGCGGCAGTCATGTGTGTGTCATACTAAAACACAACATTGTATGAAGACCAAACCAAGCTCCCTCTGCATATTTAAGCATGGCACAACGTTCTACAGCACCCTGCAGGCTCTGTGCAGCCTGGAAATAGCTGTTTTTTAACGTGATTCGTGCCGAAGTAATTCGGAACAAAGTTATTTTTTGCCGAGAATTCGGCGAAGTGAACGAAACGAATTTCGAGAAATTCGCCCATCTCTAGCTATATGTTCTGTAATTTTAAGGATATGAATAAAATGATGTTTTAAGAAGCCTCTATTATTGTATTATGGATATTCATATGTAGAATCGTTTGCTCTGACGCAATTCTGCAAGAGGCATTTCAATGTAGCTTAAACGGGAAAAACTGGATCACACCAAACTGTTTTCTGCAGACCACCATGACTACTTCTTGCAGCCACAACTCATCTCTGCAGAACTTACTACACAAACATCTTAGAATCATGACTTTCACCGCACCTCCCTCCCCGATCCTGGGTCCACAACTTGTTGTATGGTGATAAGTGGAAATGGGGGTGGAAGTGGGGGGGCTATGGGATAATAGGTGGAAGTTGTACTTTGTTTTGGCACATGGCCATATAACTCAATATTGGAGGAGGGGCAAGAGACAGAGAGTAAAGGGCACCGCTTACAGACACAATCTCTTGGAGGGTTGGAGGGGGACAAAACCCAACCCCCTGGAAATTGTGCTGTGTCTGTGGCCTGTACTCCTCAGGATTGTACTGTGCAGCTCAAACTCCATCTTCAGGAGTTGCATGGTATGAAGTTTAGTACTCTCATATTTTTTGTAGAGGTTCTCTTTTTCTCCAGGTTTCGCTTTTGGACTACATCTGATTCGCTGGACTACATTGGACTAGGGTCGGATCAATTTCATTAATAAAATAGTCAACATAGGCTGGTGTTGAGAAGTGTTTATTTAAATATAGTATTTTTTTTCAGTTTTGTCTGTGGAGTTTTTCTTACCGTTTTTTATGGTGTTTGTAATGAAGGTATCTGACAGACATCGCTCTATTACTAATGCTGGGACTTGGTGTCAAACAGCGGTGTTTCTTGTCACCTAAGGCTGACACTAACCCTTTCACTAGTACTCCAGTACCAAAAGCAGTAGGGGTATCCAGAGTGATACCCAGAGACCTCCCCTAATATATTTTCAGCCTGCAGCTGTCAGTTTTACCATGGCTGGTTATAAAAAAGAGAGGACCCCATATTGTTTTCTTTATAGTATTTGCTCAAATAAAATAAAATAATCATGAAAAAAAATGACACGTGGTCTGCCCACTTTTTCATAACCAGCCAAGGTAAAACCAGCAGCTGCAGTCTAAAGCTAGGAGGATTGGAAGGTTCATTGATATTGGGTCCTTCCTATCCTACAAATACCAACCCGCAGCCTCCTCAGAAGCATACCATTACATTAGAGGGTTTCCTTTTGATGGTAGCCTGGCACTTTCCAGTACACCTGGTTCATTGGATAGTGGGGTAATAATGAGAGAGGGTTAGTGTCAGCTTTAGGTGACAAGAAACAACACGGGCTGACACCAAGCCCCAGCAATAGTAATGGAGAGGCATCTGTCAGACATCTCCATTACTAAAACTGGAAAAGAAACTGTTATAAAAACAGACACAACTGAAAAAACCCTCCACTTCATTCAAATAAACACTACCAGGCACCAGCTCTCGTTGACCATTTTATTAAGGAAATGCTTTACGGGGTGCCTGCCATGGAAAATGTCATAAGCTTTGAATAGGCTAGGTGAATAATGGCAGAGCTACCACCATAACAACACAAGCTACCACCGTAGCAACACCCACATGGCCCACCAACACAGGGGGCTCAGTCGGCGCATCCTGCCTCAGAATGCCCAGGACCTCTCTCCTGAGCATTCAAAGGCAGGTCTTGGGGATTGAGGGCAATTGCGTGTTAAAGCACTAGAAGGTCTCAGGCCTTAGGATTTAGACCTACCAAGCACTGGGCACAAATACTGATATACGCAGCATGATGATGTCCCATCCTGGCGATGCCTATGCTGGGCTTCACTTGGAGAAGCCAGCCTGCAGGTCGGAATGGGGACTAGTAAGTATATATTTTTTTCTCTTTTATTAATGGGGCCTGGCCTAACTATGATCCAACCTGGGGCCTATCTACATACCTCCCTGGGGCCTACCTACTGCCTACCTACATAACTGGTGCCTACCTACCTATCTGGAGCCTATTATCCTCCCTAAGGGACACTTCCTTCCTACCTACCTTGGGCTTATCTACCTACCTACCTGAGGCTTACCTACTGCCTACCTACATAGCTGGGGCATATCTACCCTATATGGGTCTAAGGGCATTGCCTACCTACCTACTTAAGGGCCTTGTCTACCTACCTGAAGCTCCAATTTACCTATCTTAGGCCTTGCTTATCTACATGTGGAATTGCCACCTGCCTGTCTACTGACCTACCTAGCACCATGCCTGCCTACATCCCTACCTGACTGAGGCCTTGGCAATCTACCTGTTGCCTTTTCTATGTACATACATGTGGCCTTGTCTAGCTGGGGACTTACCTACTTCTGCCCCTATCTACCTACAGAGGTCTTACCACATAATGGGTGGCCTATATACCTAGACACCCAGTGGGGGGAGGCTACCTTTTTAATAGCATGGGTTTGACTAATTTCGGGGGCGAGATGTTTAATTGAGGTTACCTTTCTAAAATGGGCGATCTGCCTATCTGTAGGGCCATATTCAGTATTCATGCTGCCCTGGACACTCTAGATAGTTGTCAGTCAAATGTTGATTAGTGTTTTTATACACTCATCGGACCAATGTTTGATCCATTACTTTAATAAAATGGTCAACAAGGGATGTTGTCAGGGAGTGTTTATTTAAATAAAATGCTTTTGTGTTGTCTCGTATTTTTTTAACTATTTATTTTCAGTGTTAGTAAAAGAGATATCTGACAGACATCTTTCTATTACTAGAGTTGAGGCTTGGTGGTAAAGTGTATTGTTTATTATCACCGGAAGGTGAGTACCAAGCCCCAGTCCTAATAACATGGAGGCAGCTGTCAAAAACCTCAATTACTAACACTGAAATAAAATGGTAAAAGAAACACATGGACACAATACAAAAAAAATGTTTGGATTCAACGTTGCTCTGACGTACTCCAATAAATGCATTATAGCTAGAGATGGGTGAATTTCTCAAAAATTCGATTCGCCGACTTCGCCGAATTTTCCGACAAAAGTCGTTTCGGTCCGAATTACTTCGGGATGAATCACATTAAAAAACAGCTATTTCCATGCTGCACAGAGCCTGCAGGGTGCTGTAGAATGTTGTGCCAGCTTTTAAAAATTCAGAGGGAGCTTGGTTTGGTCTACATACAATGTTGTGGTTTACTAAGACAAAAAAATGACTGCCGTCGCTCTAAGAATCGCTTCACTATAAAAATTCCCTGGAACCTTAAGAGGGCAAAACTGACCAAAAACTGAAGCGGAATGTAGCCTGATAAAGTCATGGCAGCGCCAGCTGGAAAAAAACA
>JAODAL010050696.1:0-27210 GCA_025379985.1 Phyllomedusa bahiana
ACGGCCCAAAATTGTAAAAAGAGAGCAACTAATCCTTAGGTTTTTCCCAAAAAAGTTTTCCTAAAGGGCTCCACCGGACCCCCTGGGGGTGCTACGCATCCCCGGGCCTCCCCTTGTGGGGTTGAGGGGCGCTTCACTGCGGAAAAGGTGGGGGAGAAGGGAAGGGGGGGAAATGAAGGGGAAAACGATGGGGGAGGGGGGGGGGGGATAGGAAAAAAAGGGGGGGAGAGGGAAAAATTTGGTCCCCCCCCAAAATTTTTGAAACCCAAATTCGCCCCTGCTGTTAAGTTCCATTTTCGGGGGAGGAAAAAATACCAGCTACAAAACCCCTCTGGTTTAAAAAAAGTCTGTGTGGATGGGCGGGTGCAAATCAAATGGGGTTAGCACTCAAACCATGCCCAGTCAAAAAACAATTTTTTGGGTTTAATCCAAAACTTTTTGCAATCGGGGGAAAAGTTATCCCAATAAAATACCAAAAACCCGCAAAGGCTGGTTACATCTGCCCCGGGTTTACAAAAAGTGGCCCACTCGGACGAAATGCCAGCGAAAAGTGGGTTGGGGGAAAACTAGTGTTTAGTCCCTTTTTTTCGTTTACTTTTTTTGTTCTGCGTTTTGTTTTTTTATTGTTATGTAATCATTATTGCCCGCATTATTTAATCAAAAGGTTTTTTGGGTACCCTTATCCCCCTGTTTTTTTTGCATTGGGGTGGCAAAACGGCGTTAAGCAAATATGCCAAATTTTACAACCCCCTTTCCGACTTGGACATATGAGTACCCTTTTAATGCCGGTTAAAGGGGTTTGTTGCGGGATCACCGTGACCGGTACATAGCCGCGGGTGTTTGCGCTTTGCAGCTAACACTTGGCAGTTACGCGTGGGAAAGCGCCTCCCGTGCTGTTTAACCCTTTTAAAACATGACAAATGGTGGGCCCTCACCTTCCCCCGCATCAGTACCCCCTGTGGCGAAATTGCAATTCCCAGGTCGCTTAACATGGCAGATGGAAGCCCTGTGAAGTGCCTGCAGTAAGAGATATTTATTGGACTCTTTAGTAAGATGTAATATGTAATTTTTGAATGAAGTCTAGGGATCGTGCAAACTCTAAAACAGAGTTTACACGATTGCTGTGGGAAATTAGCTGCACATTACAGCTGACATCCCGCAACATCAGCCCCAACCGGAGATCAACGGCAACTAAGGGAAAGACAGTGGAAGGAGGTTCCCTCTGTCTTGATCGCAGCAGCTGCAAGATAATTGCTGCTGCTGATGGCTTACCCAACAGCCCGGGACCCTAAGAAAGACTCCCGGGCTGCCTGTGATGTCACGATGACTGGCTGTGACCTGTAGGCATGGCCAGGCATAGAGATTGAGAGTCGCCATGAAGATCAGTACACAGCAGCAATGCTATGTACTGTTCTCCATTGTATCAGTGATCTGAAGATCACTGTTACAAGTACCCTATGGGGAAAAGTGAAAAAAAAGTGAAAAAAAACCACAAACACAGAAAATAAAAAAAAAACACGTACACCACCCTTTTCCTCTTTCCAATCGCCCCAAAAAAGATCAAAATAAATAAAGTACACATATTTGGTATCACCGTGTGGGTAACGAACTACCCTATAAAATAGTCATGTTTAACCTGCACGGTGAACATCATAAAAAAAAAAACAGTCACAAATTATGATTTTCGTTTATCCCGCAATACATAAAATGGAATAAAAAGTGATCAAAAAGTCATATAAATGCCAAAGTGGTATCAATGAAAACGACAATCCCGCAAAAAAAAAAAAACCTTACACAGCTCTGTATACAGAAAAATAAAAACGTTATGGCTATTAGAAGACAGCAATGCATAAATATTGCATTAGATAATAAAAACACATTTTTTTTCTTTAAAGTGCTTCAGCATAAAAAAAGTATATAAATTGGGTATCTCTATACTCATATCAGCTCACAGAGTAAAAGTAACTTGTCATATATACTGAACAGTGAGCGCTGTTAAAAATAAAAATCTCTACTAGGATTGCATGCAGTATTTTCTTCACCCTGGCTTCCAAAAAAACTGATTTAAAAGTGATCAAAAAGCCTTGTTTCCCCAAAAATGTGTTTTCTTTTTTGAATAAAGGTGTTTTTATATAATGTAAAGACAGTAAAAATATACAAATTGGGTATCGCTGTAATCGTGTAGATCTGCTGAGTAAAGCTAGCATGCCATTTATACTGCATGGTTACTGTTGTAAAAAAAAAAAATAAACACTATCTGGATTGTGGTATTTTGTTCAAAATGCCTCACAAAAACCTAATTAAAAGAGATCAAAGCATCATACGAATCTTATAATGTTACCAATAGTCACATCAAAAAACAAGCCCTTAATCAGCTCCAGATACAGAAAAATAAAAAAGTTATGGCTATCAGACTATGACAACGCAATTTTATATAAATGCATTTCTATTGTGTAAAAGTAATAAAACATAAAAAAAACTACATAAAATGTATATCATTGTAATTGTACTGACCCATAGAGGAAAGTTATCATGTCATTTATACTGCACGGTGAACACTGTAAAAATGAAGCCCAAAAAATTATGACAGAACCGCGTTTTTTCCCCCATTTTCATGGGTCAATGCTAATAAAAACTATGGAACACCTATGCTCCCAAAATGCACAACACACCCATAGATGAGATCCATGAGTGGTGTTGAATCCAAAATGGGGTAACTTCTGGAAGGTTTCACCTGTTCTGGTACTTTGGGGGCTTTACAAATGTTACATGGCACCCAACAAAATCTGCATTCCAAAAGTCACATGGTGCTCCCTCCCTTGTACGCCCTGCCATGCGCCCAAACAGCAGTTTACACCCACACAGGGCTGCCGTTAGGGCAGTACAGGCCATACTGCTGTACGGGGCCCGGCCAGTCTGTGAAGCAAGGGGGGGCCGCCTCCGCCGGCAGGTACCACCCCCTTGTTTTACAACAATGGTAGTGAGGACAGGCAGCAGGCCTGTTCTCTCTACCGCATCAGCTACTATGCTGTACTGGCAGTGTCGGGCAAGGGGAGGAGGGGGGTGCACTGCCAGCCACAACTGCCTGGCATAGTTTTACATAGATCCTTTCACTTCCTCTCCTCTGCCAGGCTGATATCAGAGCAGCGGGCCCCTATGGGTGGGGTCTCACTGATTCAGACATCACACAGCCAGAGGGAGAGAGGGGAGGGATAGAGAAGGGGGAAGGAGAGAGAAAGGAGAGGGAGAGAGCGAGGAGTGGCTGCTCGAACACAGGTTGCGCAGAGGATGGGAAGTAAGTGAAATGATCTATGTAAAGCTGTGCTGCAGCTGTAATTCGCCCATATTTTTACAGCAGTGATGCCAGGCCCTTGAGACTTGTGGGGCCCCATTCAAGGACCCTAACACCAGACCTGTGGGGCCCCAAAGGGCTGGGTGGGAGGAGGCCTTGAATGGGCCCCACAGGTCTGGTGTGAGGGGCCTTGAGCAGGGCCCCACAGGTCTGGTGTGAAGGGCCTTGAGCAGGGCCCCACAGGTCTCGTGTGAGGGGCCTTGAGATGGGTCCCACAAGTCTGGTGTGAGGGGCCTTGAGCGGGGCCCCACACGGCAGGGGAAGGTAGGGGAACTTGAGTGGGCCCCCGTAGGTAGATAGATAATGGGCCCCTGTAGATAGTTAGGGGGAGAACTTGAGTGGGCCCCAATCAAGTTCTCCCCCTAACTATCTACAGGGGCCACAGTGGCTACCTACCTATGGGGGCCACTATCTATCTACCTAACTATTGGGGCCCACTATCTATTTACCTACGAAGGACCCTATATAACTAACTACCAAAGCACCAAAGGGGTAGTTATTATTAGTTGGGGCACTATGTATGGGGACTTGGGGGGGCACTGGTGGGAAGATGATAAAGTGAGGAGTCTCAGGTGTTTGTGTTGTGAATTCTGCAGAGACGATTCGTGGCCGAGAGAAGTCCTCATGGTGGCCTGGACCAGATGGAGAAGAAAAGGGAAAGTGAGCAAATCCTGAGGTGGTAGGGGGGGCTCATATGCTTTAGCTGTAGGAGGCCCTGAAATTTCTGATGGCGGTCCTGTACCCACATATAGGGGATTGCCGAATTTGGAAGAAATTGCATAACAAATTTCGAGGTGCATTTTTTTAACACGATTCCTTGTAAAAATTACAAATTTTCAGCTAAAATTGCAGATTGTTGGAAAAAATTTTTTTTTATTTTCATAACCTAACATTAAAAAAAATTGTGAGACACCTGTGGAGTCAGTATATTGACTATACCCCTAGATATATTCCTGAAAGTGTAGTTTCCAATATAGGGTATTTTTAGGGGTGTTTATTAAGTTTTAGCACCTTAGGGTGTCCACAAACCTGAATTGGCACCCAAAGACCCCAAAATCCAGCAGGTGCTCCTCCGATTCTGAGGCTTGTGGTTGAGCCAAATAGCGTACTAGGGCCACATATGGGATATCTCTACAAATGGCAGAATTGGGGGATTGGATATTAAGTTGCATTTCCCTAGTCCCATCTACCGCATTCCAGTGAATAATTGATAAAAAAAATCGATGAAAATCTGTAAAAAAGTTACATTTTGAAATTTCACCTCCACTTTGCTTTAATTTCTATGAAACACCTAATGCGGTAATAAACTTCCGAAATGCTGTTTTGCATACTTTAAGGGATGTAGTATCTTATATGTAGTCATTTATGGGGGTATCTAACATACAGGCCCCTCAAAGCCAGTCAGAACTGGACTTGGTCCTAAAAAAAAATAATCATGTTGCAACCATTTTTCTTGAAAATGTGAGATAGTTTGCTACTACATTTCTACAGCCTCCTCTAATGTTGGGAAAAAAATATAGCACATTTATAATAATTATGCCACTGTACAGTGTGACATATGGTAGATGTTATGTTAATTAAACTATTTTGTGTGTTAACAAACTGTAATTAACATGGATAAGTAAAAGTATCAAAAAGTTACGCTCACATAAAGTGACATGTGTTTAAAGGGTTAAGAAGTTAGGAAGTGAAATAAAAAAAATTAGTGTAATGACGCTGGTGGATTCTAAACAACAACAAACCGAAAACAGGGAAGTACACCAGAAATCATGAGGAAAAAAATACGAAGCATGTAACAATCAAAGAAAAAGACTCAACACTGGATGATTCAGCAAACTGACAGTGGATGGATGACGACAGGTGCCCCGTGGGTGGAGATTCATATTTGGTTTTACTTCAGAAACAAGATAGTAATGGCAAAAACTTTTGCTAAACCTTTTTCTTTGACTACCTGTAACACTGGAATCTCTATCACTAAAGTTAACCTTAAAGCATCACCTTTAAAAATGTCCCTATGCTACAACTGACCCTAGTACAGCATGCGGCTCTAAGACCCATGACTTCTGAGCAGAGCTCAGCGCACACTAAACAAACACCAAATTTATTGTACTCAAGAGCACAAACTTTAGAACCTGGTTGAATAGAATTAAGACAAGAAACAATAAGATATAACAGCCTGAAAAAACTTAATTAGACTATAGACTTAATGAAACAACATTTAAACACATCCGGACTACACAGGATATGCAATTTTTTTCATGATCTACAATCAGACAGCCATTTTTAGCTAAGCTTTATAGATACCATAAGTAACATAGTAAAAGGACACAGGTCCATCAAATCCAATCTATAACCCTACAGTGTGGATTCAGAGTAAGGTAAAAACACCTTTGAGATGGATGACAATTGTCCCATAGAAGAAGAAAAATTCCTTCCTGACCTCAAATATGGTAATCAGAATAACCCCTGGATCAACGTTCTATCTCCAAAATTTATGAACCATGACCTGTGATATTATATTTTTTTCAAGAAAAGCATCTAAATACTTCTTGAACTTGATCAATGACTCCACCATTACAACCACTTGTGGCAGCGAGTTCCAGAATCTCACCACTCTGACAGTAAAGAATCCCTTCAGTAATGATGGTGAAACCTTTGTTCTTTCAGATGTCATTGTTACAAGCTTAGGTGTTAAAGAATCATGCAAAAGATCTGTATATGATAAATAAATTGTCCCTAAGTAATCTTTTTTCAAAGCTAACTAACCCAAGTTTGATAACCTGTCCTAGTATTGCAAACCCTTAATTCCCTTAACTAACTTGGTCGCCATCCTCTGCCGCTGCTCTAGCTGAGCTATGTCCTTCGTAAAGATTGAAGCATTAGGCTACATGGGGGGAGTAGGCTTGTCATAAGCAGAAAGCTATGATAAATTGATACTATTGTTAAAGTAAATGGTTTCCTGTTGATTTGTCACAGTTACTGCCAAACTACTGGGGTGTCAGATGTTTTAATAGAGTGGTGATTCAGAGGCTTTAACTACATGTATCAGAATTCTACCAAGTGGGCCAAAAGGTAACTTGTCCGCTGGTGCAGGTTTTGAGAATACTTGGGCTTCACTAGGGGAGTCGGTTTTTGCTGTACAATAGTGTCCTTTAAATTTTGTTTCAGTAGCCAATAGTTTCTTCAATGGTTACTGTCTTGAGAGGTTTCTTATTCTTACTATTGTGTAATAGAAACGGGTAGTTAATAGGAGGGCCATCACTGTTCACGTCTTCAATCTGGTATCCATTATGAGCTTCATTAGACCAGTCTCTTCTTCTGCCAAGATTATAATCCTCTCAGACTCTTTTAAGTTTGTCAGCCTTTTTGGTAATAAGGTGTAAATCCAATCTTTTTACTCAATTAGCAGTGGATATAATCAAAGAGAGATAATCAAAGTAACAATCAAAAATTTCTCATCACTGGATATTGTTAATCTTAGCAATGATTTGGTAACACACTAAATACTTTTTAATGCTAATTTGTTGCAAAAAAACCTTTTGATCATCTTTCCAAGAATTGTTCCTATTCACTGTTAAACAATGTATTGTTGAGAAATGGGGACTCCGATAATAAATGTAGCCTTCATGGTGATATATTTTCAGTCAAATAAATGTTAAGTTAATGTCAATCAATGGTAGGTGAGGCTTTTGCTTTCAGTGTGGCCTCTAGAGCTCGAACTGCATCAGGCATTTGCTTGGTGTCTTATTTTGGAGAATTTTGTGCACAGGTCATTTATATCAAGATCTAATATATCAGTACCCATTCACTGTGAGATAGGGGAATCTCTTGTTGCATCATGGTTATATTTGTTATTGCGTCCCAAGGGCTTTAGGATATAGTAGTCCTAAGAGTAGTAATGTGGTCTGTGGTCAATGCATTTTCAAGTATCAAGTATCAAGGATGCTCTAGTTGACCTACTGTAGTTTATTTGTATACTAATTTGTCTAACAAAAGACAACTATACTGTATATAAAGGGAACTTGACAGCTGGTTCCTACTCCCAAACAAAGGGTATGAGATAGCTGCAGGTTCTGTGATTCCAGCAATGTTGGTTTTATTATAAAATGCTATGGGCTTTCGTGTAAAATACCCGGTTATAAACTGGCGCTGGGTACAGGAGAGAGTGGAGTCCTGAGTGCGGCTTCGCTCGCACCCCCTTACTTAATCTAACAAGTGTGTCATGTTTTCCAATAGCGAGAGAGAGATGTAGTTAAACTGAAGGCATGGGAATATTTACAAATTATTAAACTCAACTCTTGGCTGCTGTGGCTTCTCCCCATACCTAGTTTAACTTAATCAGGTGTTTTTCTCTGAAAGGACATAGTGTTTCAGGGTAAAACCCACATAGCCGGAATGAGGAAACCTGCAGCTCTTTTATGCTGCCCATCGTTCGAGCTGCAGGAACCAGCTTGCCTTTGAAACTTACTTAAAGTACATCACTTGCTGCTAGGGACAATTCTTATAAATTAAAGGGTTTTCTAGTTTTACAAAACTCAGCGCCTTAAGGCTAAAATATAACTTTTTAATGAAATTTTTGCTGTAAGAAAGGCCCAAAATAGTCCCTACAAAAAATCCCTAAAATAAAAAAAAAAGGAAAAGTGGGGGGTATCCCCCCTGAAGAAGGGCGACCCACTCAGGAACCAACCCAAAAAAACCTAAACACCCTAACTACACAAAACAAAAAGGAAAAAAAACATAAGATTGTACCCCTTAGTAAAAAACTAAACACCAAACAACCACTAGACAAAAAAAAAAAATTTTACATATAATGGGGATGCTATAATAGAAAAGATAATAATATGGCGGGAAATTTAATATTCCATGTTTTTTAAAAAAAATTTTATTTTTGGGGTTTTCGAGGTTTTCCCCCGAATAAGATAAAGATGGGTTATCGGGGAACATACAGCAAAATATAGAAAATAATTGCCCCAGGGTAACAACTTACCCCCCTTTAACAAAATCCCAATAGACAATGAGGGGGTGGCATTGCCTTTCGTGCTGGGGTCCAGATAGGGGATACAAGGAAAGGGGAGCGGGTGGGCAAGAAGGAAATGGCAAAAAACTAATATAAAAACAAACAATAATTTACTCACCGCTGCAGGACACATGAACAAACGTAGGTCTAAAGGAAAGCAGTGGCAGGTGGGGGGATCCGCGATGCCAAATGGTCGATCCCCCTGGAACTAAAAATGGGTTGAAATTTTGGAAGAGGTGATAGGCGCATGCGGGGAAAAGGCGTGCATGGCGAGAAAAGAACGGCACCATGCGGGAATTTGGGCCCAGCAATTAACAAATATGTTTTTTAAAGCAATGCCAGTTACCCCAATTTGGAAAAGGGCCCGGAAGGGTTTGGTTTGCAGGAGGAGGTTTATTAAATGGTGCTAAAAAAAGAAAATACAAAAAAGTAAAAACAAAAATAAATGCCTATAGAATTAAAACGGTTTCCCTATATAGACATTAGAAAAACTAAAATGGATACATAAGATGAAGTAAAAATTATTATGATATGTAAAAGTAAATGTAAAAAGAAGGTATGGTACAGGGTAATACTTTCCCCTAAATAAAGGATGTAAAGCTTATAGATTTCATTAATGCCAAACGGATGTACAGTTTTTAAAGGCGAAAATCCTGTTGGCCTCACGTTGTAGGTTTTTCTATCAAAGTCCCCTTTACGTGTGGTGGGGTAACAACTTCAATTACAGAGAATCTGAGAGATAAAGGGTTCTTAGAATGTGTCAGGTTCATATGTTGTGCCAATGGGGTGTCCCACGTTTGTTTTGAATGTTCCCACATGTTCCAATTGGGGTTTGTCTGAACTCCCCGTATCGTTTTCCCCACATACATGGGGGGACAGTCACAAGAAGCCTGATTACGACCCCTTTTGGGTTTTTTACAATTACCCGAAAACTTTATGATTGGAACTCTCTCCCAGTATGAAGATTCTTAACCCTTTAGAAACAAAAATGAATTTACAAGCTCTGCAAACCACCACATTTATAGGTCCCCACAATGTCACTGCGCAGCCACGATCTCTCAGGTTTGGGGGGGAGTAATGGCTATGTACCAAAAAGTCTCCAATGTTTTTTACCTCGTCGGAATGATATTTGAGGATATGATTCAATAAAGTCGATAAATCAGGATCCTGTTCCAAAAGGGGCCAGAAGTTTTTAATGATCCTAGTTATTTGTGCGAGGCTTTTATCGAACGTGCCGATAATTCTTAGTTTATTATTATCTTTATGTAGATTTTTTTGTGGTTGTAATAGTGAAGAACGGTCTGCACGTCGAGCCCAGTCATAGGCTTCTTTCAAGATTTTCTCAGGATAGCCACGTTCAGTGAACCGACTTCTGAGTATATCAGCCTCCTTTTTAAAGGATGACGGAGATGAACAATTTCGTCTGGCTCTGATATACTGCCCTTTTGGGATACCACGACGAAGGGGGAAAGGATGTGCACTATCCCAGGTAAGAAGGCTATTACCCGCCATGGGTTTTCTGTATAAAACAGTTTCCAATATACCATCTTTACCCTTCATGATGGAAATGTCCAAAAAGACCAATTCAGAAGCTTGTATAGTTGAGGTAAATCTTAGACCTATTGGATTGGTATTTTAATAATGACAAACTCGTTAAAATAAGGTGGCTGTGCCTGACCATAAGATAACGATATCGTCGATGTATCGGCCCCAAAATAAAATGTTCTCAAAAATGTCCTGATATTGTTCAGAAAAAACAATGGTGCTTTTCCACCAGCCCAGGAAGAGGTTTGCATATGAGGGAGCACAAGGGCTCCCCTAGCCGTCCCCCTGAGCTGGTGGTAATAGCGACCATTAAATAAAAAGAAATTATGAGTAAGAACAAAATGGAGACGTTTCAAAACAAATGTCCCGTGATCATGGAGAAAACTACTCCTGGTATTATGTATTTTAACATAGTCTTGATGGTTTAAAATTACTATGTTACCCCCCTTATCAGATGCTTTAATTACAATTGACGTTTCCTGTTCTAAATTTTTAAGGGCAGAGTATTCCTCTTTCGATAGATTATATACTCTGGGTCGAGTATTGCCTTCAGTCTGGAGTTTTTCAATGGAGTCACAGACTACTTTGGCAAATGTGTCAATATTATTATCAATCAAGGGGGGCATTTTGGTACTTTTGGGATGTAATTGTGAGAAAGGGCCTATAGAACGATCTTTTTCTCCTTCTTCTAGGAGTTCTGATAGTAATCTCAGATCCTGGAAATCTGCCGGATCAATGCCTAATTCAAGGCATTGTCTCCTCTCATGGAGTTTAAAGAATTTTCTCCACTTCAGATTTCGCGCAAAGAGATGTATATCTTTAATCCAATTAAAAGCTGAGAAGGGTGTATTAGGTACAAATGATAAGCCTCGATTAAGGATTTGTATTTCTGTTGTGGTGAGAGAGCGATTGGATAGATTAATAATCTGCTTGGACTTCTCCTGTAGAGAAGCTTGAAGTCCAGACTCTTATTGGACTTGGAGAATTTTCTCTAAAAAAGAGGAAGGTTGAGAAGTAGTGGACACTGGAATGCTGGCAATATCCTGCACTCCTTCCTGGATCTGAGAGGACACTGATTGTACTGATCCAGAAGTAGAGGGACCAGATGGAATGGAATCTAATTTTTTGTTGACACGTATTTTGCGAGGAACCCATCTGTTTGTATTAATGGGTTTTTGCCGTGTACGGTAGGGAGATCTCTGAAAAGGTCTATTCAGGCGTCTAGGCTCCCCGTCGGACACGTCTGTTTCTGAGGAAGATGGCTCAGTGTCTACAGTTCGGGGAGTTCTATTGATGTTGGTATAGGCTCTATTCTCCCTCAACTCTGTAAGGTCTCTCACGAATTGGTTATGTTTCCTTTCTTTTAGAAGGGTGGTAAATCTATCGATATTGATGTGTAACTCTCCTTCTCGTTTCTGGAAGTCAGGTTCCCCCCTACGTGTGAGGGCAAGTTCCGTGACTTCTTTGAGGCTTTTTAGGGATCTTTTTAAGATGTTTTTTACTTCGTCAATTAGGATATTAATGAATCTGAGTGATGATTGTGTGGCCTCTGTTTAAATTCTTTAAACTCCATGAGAGGAGACAATGCCTCGAATTAGGCATTGATCCAGCAGATTTCCAGGATCTGAGATTACTATCAGAACTCCTAGAAGAAGGAGAAAAAGATCGTTCTATAGGCCCTTTCTCACAATTACGTCCCAAAAGTACCAAAATGCCCCCCTTGATTGATAATAATATTGACACATTTGTCAAAGTAGTCTGTGACTCTATTGAAAAACTCCAGACTGAAGGCAATACTCGACCTAGAGTATATAATCTATCGAAAGAGGAATACTCTGCCCTTAAAAATTTAGAACAGGACACGTCAATTGTAATTAAAGCATCTGATAAAGGGGGGTAACATAGTAATTTTAAACCATCAAGACTATGTTAAAATGTGCTTAGACGTGCTTGAAGACCCCAATGGATATACTGTGCTACCATCAGATCCCACTACTATATACAAAAAAGAACTAGACCTTCTCCTACGCGATGCTCTGTCCCATGCACTTATTGACACTAATGAATTTTCTTTTATGACATCTGCATCGCCACAGATCGCTACATTCTACGGTCTACCTAAAGTCCACAAAGGACTAGTACCATTAAAATGTAGACCAATTGTTTCGGGTATAAACAACCTCACCCAGAATGCGAGTCTATATATTGAGTCAATTCTGTCCCCCTTTGTCACTGCGCTACCATCTTATATTAGAGATACTACCGATCTCCTTCTAAAATTAGATGGCATGTCTGTTGAACCTGAGATATGGCTGTGTAGCGTCGATGTAGAGGCCCTTTATAGTTCTACACCACATGAATTTGGTTTACAGGCTGTTCAGTTTTTTCTTAATACCAGGAGTAGTTTTCTCCATGATCACGGGAAATTTGTTTTGAAACTTCTCCATTTTGTTCTCACTCATAATTTCTTTACTTTTAATGGTCGCTATTACCACCAGCTCAGGGGGACGGCTATGGGGAGCCCTTGTGCTCCCTCATATGCAAACCTCTTCCTGGGCTGGTGGGAAAGCACCATTGTTTTTTCTGAACAATATCAGGACATTTTTGAGAACATTTTATTTTGGGGCCGATACATCGACGATATCGTTATCTTATGGTCAGGCACAGCCACCTTATTTAACGAGTTTGTCATGAGACTAAATACCAATCCAATAGGTCTAAGATTTACCTCAACTATACAAGCTTCTGAACTTGTCTTTTTGGACATTTCCATCATGAAGGGTAAAGATGGTAGATTGGAAACTGTTTTATACAGAAAACCCACGGCGGGTAATAGCCTTCTTACCTGGGATAGTGCACATCCTTACCCCCTTCGTCGTGGTATCCCAAAAGGGCAGTATATCAGAGCCAGACGAAATTGTTCATCTCCGTCATCCTTTAAAAAGGAGGCTGATATACTCAGAAGTCGGTTCACTGAACGTGGCTATCCTGAGAAAATCTTGAAAGAAGCCTATGACTGGGCTCGACGTGCAGACCGTTCTTCACTATTACAACCACAAAAAAATCTACATAAAGATAATAAACTAAGAATTATCGGCACGTTCGATAATACCTCAGCACAAATAACTAGGATCATTAAAAACTTCTGGCCCCTTTTGGAACAGGATCCTGATTTATCTGACTTTATTGAATCATATCCTCAAATATCATTCCGACGAGGTAAGAACATTGGAGACTTTTTGGTACATAGCCATTACGTCCCCCCTAAACCTGAGAGATCGTGGCTGCGCAGTGACATTGTGGGGACCTATAAATGTGGTGGTTGCAGAGCTTGTAAATTAATTTTTGTTTCTAAAGGCGTTAAGAATCTTCATACTGGGAGAGAGTTCCAATCATATAGTTACGCTAATTGTAAAACCAAAGGCGTCGTATATCAGGCTTCTTGTGACTGTCCCCTCATGTATGTGGGGAAAACGATACGGGAGTTCAGACACCGCATATTGGAACATGTGGGAGACATTCAAAACAAACGTGACACCCCATTGGCACAACATATGAACCTGACACATTCTAAGAACCCTTTATCTCTCAGATTCTCTGTAATTGAAGTTGTTACCCCACCAGCGCGTAAAGGGGACTTTGATAGAAAAAATCCTACAACGTGAGGCCAACTGGATTTTTCGCCTTAAAACTGTACATCCGTTTGGCATTAATGACTCTATAAGCTTTACATCCTTTATTTAGAGGAAAGTATTAGCCTGTACCATACCTTCTATTTACATTTACATTTACATATCTATAATAATTTATTACTTCATCTTATGTATCCATTTATAGTATTCTAAGTGTCTATATATGGCAACTCGTTTAATTCTATAGGCATTTATATCTTGTTACTTTATTGTATTTTTCTTTATTAGCACCATTGAATACACCTCCTCTCTGCAGAGCAACTCCTTCCGGCACTTTGCCAATTCGGGATATACTGAGCATTGCTGTATATAGCATATTTGTTAATTGCTGCCTATTCCTGCACTGAGGTGCCGTTCTTCTCTCTGCGCATGCGCGCCTATCCCGTGCATGCGCCTATCACCTCTTCACATTACAACGCCATCTTTGTAGTTCTCAGGGGTATCGCACCATTTGTGCATGCGCAGGTAGCTCCGGCACCTGCGCACTGCTTTCCTGTAGACGCTACGTTTGTTCATGTGTCCTGCAGCTGGTGAGTAATTATTGTTCTGTTACTTATACTACGTTTGTTGCCATTTCACTTCTTGCCTACCCGCTACCTTGCCTTGTATCCCATATCATGGACCGCAGCATCTGCTATCAGGCAACGCCACCGCTCATTGTCTATTGGTGACTTTTGTTAAAGGGACGTAAGTTGTTACCTGGATGCAACTTCTTTTCTATATTTTGCTGTATGTTCCCTGATGAACCCGATCTATTATCTTATTCGGGGGAAACGCGTCGGAACGCAAAAGTAAAATTTATATGGAATACATTGGAATATGATTTCCAGCACATATTATTATGCGTATCTATTATAGCATCCCCATTATATGTATATATTTCTTCTTTTGTCTAGTGTGTTGTTTGTGTTTAGTTTTTCACTAATGGGTCACAATTCTTATGGTTTTTCCCTTTTTGTATTGTGTAGATTAGGGGCTGTTTAGGGTTTCTTTAGGGGTAGGTTCCTGAGTGGGGTCGCCCTTCTTCAGGGCGGTACCCCCACTTTTCCTTAGTTTTTATTCTTAGGGATTTTTGTAGGGACTAGTTTAGGTCCTTTCTTATCAGCAAATTACATTAAAAGTTATATTTTAGCCTTAAGGCGCTGAGTTTTGTATATGTAGTTTTCAGTTTAATTATGTATCTCGCCGGGCGCTAATATTTACGGTGTACTCTTCACCTAGCATCATTATAAGAGACTTTGTGGTTTTCTAGTTTTACTTAAAGCTTGTCAGTCGGTCGAGAATATTGTAAAATAGAAAAAAAAAACTCATCCTTTAAACTTTCTCTTTTTCTTATGTCGCTGCCAGTCCTGGTGTGTCCACGGAGGATGTTACGATCAGTGGTCATGTAACACCAAAGCCAATCCCAAGTCTCAGAGGTCAAGTGCTGTATGTCGAGGAAGAGACGTCTGAGGCCTGTGAATACCTGCAGAGACAAGTAAATGATGAAAGTAACATCGTCAGCGGGGAGCAACGGCAACACTAATATGAAGCTGGTTTACAATGTGAGGTTTTTTCTTTTTTAAAACCTCTTCGACCAGCTAACAAGTTTTAAAGTAAAAAATAGAAAACATCTTTAGGTAACAAATATATCTTGTGTAATTTTAAATTGGATATCATGTATGTAGCATACATTAGGACATATTGGTGAGTGGATATAGCTAGAACCCGAGAGTAAGGCTAAGAACACTCTTAATCTACAGGAAAATCCACCAGAAAAAAGGGTTTATTTTGGTTCGAAATTTAGAGAGGATTTTCTGCCACAGAAAATAGTTGAGCGTAAAAAAACTTCAAAGTTTCACAGACCTCCCTTAGGGTAGTGTTCCTATGGCAACTCTAACATGGTCCTCTGGCTGGTGTCTTGGTGCACACCCAGCCTCCAGGGATGAGTGTTGTCATATATAATCACTACAGCCTTGAATTGACTGCAATAGAGACATCTCCACACAACAAATCATCATTAGAGGCCAGGTCTACAGAGTCTGACATGGGACCTATGACTTCTACACATGAAATAAAACAAATCTAAAGAACAAGTCTAGGCCTGTACAAGGTTATTTGTTCGGCTGTGGGTACTTGGTTGTTACAGTGACCATCATGGAAATGGGTTGTTTAGTTTATATAACTCATTTTCAAATATTGGATTGTTAAATTCTGTGTTAATAGAGGAGATGTCCCCGTTCTGAACCATTACCTATAAACATAAGAGTAACATTTTGGAGGACCCAGCACACCATTGATTTCAACAGGAATTATGTAATGCTTCATTTAATCTGTGGTGGAGCTGTAGGCAGAGGTAGGCAGATAGGCAGAGGTAGGCAACCGCCTAGGACTCCACCTCATGCTTGTCAGGACAGGGCACCAGGATATATGGACCAGGATCACACACTGAGCTGGTTCCATACAGAATCGGTCCTGTTGTTAGTTACAGCCCTCCTTCAGTAGCTGGGACTGGTAATAGCTCCGGTCCCACTCATTTATCTATTTATATGCTTCAGTCAACAAAAACATGGCACCTAGGCAGTTATGCAGGAGGGAGGCACCCCACTGCACCTCCAATCAGATTCCAGGCCTGCCCCTACTACACCCTACCAGAAGCAGGGTGTAATAGGAGAGCTGTAAATGCATACAATTCCGCAGTAGATTAGTGTGGCAGAATTGTATACAAGTGATCACCTCCCCTTAGAGGTTAAGTATCCTAGATGGACTGAAATGAAAAGTGAACAATAAATAGAATTTTAAAATAAAATAGTTCAATGTTTAAAATATAAGTTAAAAACCCTCTTTTCACAAATTAAAATAAAGTCCATTCTGATAATATATAACCTTTTTTACATTGCTCAGTAAGCACCATAAAAAGAATACTCAGCTCCAAAATTGTGTTTTGGTTACTTTACCTCCCTAAAATTTAGGATAAAAGGTAAACAAAAGTTACAGGTATAAAAGAAAAAGTTAATTGTCTCAGAAAATGGTGATTCAAAGCAAATAAAAAAACATCATAATTGTACAGGCTATAGAAAGAAGATCTTCAAAAAAAAGATGGGGCAATTGTGTTTTTCCCCCTCTCACCTAGCTAGGGAGGGTGCAACTACAGGCACCATGCATATGAATTGTTCATGGAGTGGAGGCTTTTGCCATATTTGCCTGCAGCACCAAAATGCCTTGTCCTGGGCCCTGACTGTAGGACAATCTTTGGTAAGATTATGATCATGAGACCCTCCTAACAAAAAAGGATTATACAAAATAAAACACCCTCGTAAAGTTAAAACACTGGAAAGGAAAGAAGTGTTACCCTTGTTATATCCAAAACCTGTCTCAAGTCTGTATATTCAAGACTATACTTATTTTTGAATGGCCACTCTCTTCAAGATCTACCAAGCAAAGCCTTCCAGAGAAATCTAAATTTCCATTCTCTTCACAGTTACATTACCAGTTACCATCTTGATGCATAAAGCAACAAAAAAGTGCGTAAAATAGAACTACACAAAAATGTATGCATGTCATGAGAAAAGAAAACACAACATTTGTCTGCAGCTCCTCTACAATTTTCCCTGTCAGTAAATGACCTTTCCATTCTTCTCAATGCCATTGTTATAAATTCAGTGAAAATGATGAAGTCTTTTATCCGAGTTTCACATGTGTGTTTTGTCTTTTAACAATATCTCTGTTGTCTTCAGCTGCATGAAATGTGAACAAGTAGCCTTCCCGCGGAGCAGCCTGGCTTATCGTGTGTAGACCTTTTTAACTTATTTCAATAATTAACACACATTGTAACATTGTCAAGCACCCTGTAATATCCAGAACAATCCATTTCCATGTCTGACATTTCTACCATTGTCTTAAATACTAATTAAGGACAAGGTGCAGTTAAAGGGGTTATCTCGGCTTTTATAATTCTTCAGGATAGGCCTGTAATATTAGAACAGTGGGTGTCCAACTCCCGGCACCCACGCTGATCAGGTCCTTAATGGATCCATGACACTTCTGAGCGCCCTGTAGCCTCTGCAGTGTTTACATTGGTTCACGTCTAGTTATCATGCAAGGTATGGCACAGTATGAACCAGTAAATAAACATAAAAATTGAAGGCAGTGTCGCACTGCATAAGCACCACAGCTTCTTCAAAAATCTGACCGGTAAGGATTCAGACACCCCCTAAAGCAAACGTATAAAACCAGCATTGGACTAGGGTGCCTGAGGATCACCAGTGAAGTTTTTCCTTAGGGCCAACCAGTGAGGTTGATGTTTAGGGCCCACCAGTAAAGGTTAGTCTTGGGGCCCATTCTATAGCTACAGTATATGACATCACCTGCTGCACATGACTCTTGCTTTCTGCCTCTTTTTCTCTGCCTTTTTCCCTGGAAAGCAATCCCAGGTCTATTATTCTCAGTGGCCCACCATGCCCAGCCGCCACTGAGGATTTCCCCTGTTAACTTTTGGACCAGTCCAGAGCCTGTATCAAACTCATGGCTCAGGAGCCAAATCCATCCCACTACTTCATTTTATGTGACCGATGAGAGCTTGAACACAGCAAGCAAGAATGCAAAAGGTATACCTCCCAAGTGTCCCTATTTTTGTCCTTACTTTTGACCTAAATCCCCTTGTTGCTCTTTACTCCTTAAATGTCCCTCCTTTTGACTTAAAGGGGCATTCTCACCATGTTTTTGACAGAGCCTGCTCTTCACAGGCAGCTTCAGGCTCCCACTTTCTGGTTAGGCTGTGGGTGGTTCTACAGCAGTGATTGACATATAAGCTCTGCTATTCCTAGCTGAGCCTTTTAGAGAGACATTGCTAACACAAGGGTTTAAACAGTAGGGCAGAAAGCTACAGAGGTCTAAGAGGTTAAAGTTGTCTGGCTCATGTCTACAAAAAAAAGTACGAAAAGCTCCTGTGCTGCTATTAATACTCAGCAGAGAGTGACCTCACCATAATCAGCAGCAGTAGAAGCAATGACAGCAGAGAGTGGTAGCCGGTAACCTAGAGAAGCTTGATATAATATCTACTTTAGCTTTGAAAGGAAGCAAAATACGCAAAACTAAGGGAGCCACAAATCCCTGACAAAGTCTCTAAATCACTGACTAACTGGGAAGAGAATTTCCCGGACTTGAACATTCCACAAGTGGCCTTAGAAGGCTGGAATAAAATCAACAAGCCCGTAATCAGTGAGAAATGGCGGGAAACTTATTTCCGTTTCATGCATCGAGCAATTTATGGATTTAATATCCCGCCACATCCCCTTGCCCCCAATCGAAAGCTATCCTGCCCCAAATGCTCACAACCAAAGACAGACCTGATCCATGGGATATGGTCATGTTCCCACTCACAGAGATTCTGGGGAGAACTGAGAGATACCCTAAACCTAAAATGGAAGTTGGATATCCCGTTATCTCCTGCCTTCTGCCTCTTTCATGACTTAACTGGCCTGAGCAAATACCACACACTCCTGCATATCCTTCTCCTCGCGGCGAAGCGTTGCATCCTAAACAACTGGTTGGAGACCTCAATACCAGGCGTAGGCGAGGTGCTGCGACTGACCAAAACGTATCTTGATCTCGAAAGACTGGAAGTGGAAACAGCTAAATTAACTCTATTTGAAAAATTTTTCACCACTTGGAAACCCTACATAGAAGCCTTCATGTCCTCAGAAGATATTAAATCTTTGGTTTTCCCTTTTAGATTTTCCAAATGGTATCTTGAAGGCGCTTTGGCGGGATCCCTGGGACGTCTACACCTTCCTCAGCCTACGCTGTGAATTTCCATGCTAAGTTAACTTTGATTTACGTTCACAGTTCTTGGAGGAGTTACCTGTGTCTCTTGGAGGGTACAACCTGGTCTCTGGGATAAATTAATAGACACCCTTCAATGCTCTAACTGGGCCCCCTGCCCCACTGTGGTGGTGAACCCTCCTATTTCCTCCTTACTCCCTCCCCCGTTATCTCCCCCCTTTTTTTTTCTTTCTCTCTCTTTCTCTCCCTTCTCATTGTTGGAGTGCTTGTGGTAGATGTTTGTTTTCTTTGTAGTTCTTTTTGTATACTTTCAATGTTTACAATTTGAAAATTGGTTTCTTGTTTGGACTGTCGGTAGAGCTACATTCGTCCTTTTAAAGGCGTGCGACCTTCTACTCTGAAGGCTTGAAGCTCGCATTAACAACTGTTGTAATTGCTGCTAATACCTTATTATGTTTACCTTTCATCAAAGGTAATGTTCATATTTTGTAATCAATTTATTCTGAAGTCCTTGAGAAACCGAATAAACATATGTTTAAAAAAAAAAAAAAAGAAAGGAAGCAAAATGAGAAGAGCAATGTATTTGGTAATAGACTTTATTTACCTTTGCCTAACATGTTTAAAGCTACTTATTGTTGTGAGAACACCCCTTTAATAAATAATCTTCTATTGATAAGCTAGCTATAATGCCCCAAAAAACCATCTATCTGGTTCCTTACTACCTATTAGACCATGATGTATATGATATTTAATTATTTTTTGTAGCTCAGACCATAAAAATGACTTTGTGCCAAATGTAAAAATTCTTAAAGTGTATCGATGTACATGAAAAAATGTACAGTGGTACCTTGGTATAAGTCATTAATCTATTCCAGATCCTTGGACTTATACCAAAAAACTTTTCCCATAAGAAATAAAGGGAAAATAATTAATCCATTCTTCGAATAATAGCAACATAACAGTGCTTAGAATACAAATGCAGTGGGTGAAATATATATACTGTACATACAGTGCCAGGCTAAAGGGTAACAATGTTTTGAACTCCATATCTCACTAGCCACTACAACTTTGAATGTGAGACTGCCATAATTTTATAGACAATCATCTTGGCTATCTCATACATAACTTTGACTTGCAACTATTTAGCATATGCTTAGTTATGCAAATTCTTGTCATGTAACTGCATTGTTAATGTTTTGCTCCTGGTGGTGAAACATTTTTTTCTTCTTGTATACTTCAAAATACAACACGAACGAAGAAGGTGTAATCAGCTCACCTGTTGAAGCACAACAGCAGGACGCCCGGACCAGCAAGAGCAAGTTGCTTGAAAAGATCCAGCAAGGAAGGAGAGAAGAATGTCCAGCGTTCACGCATTCGCTTAGGTAGAAAAAGGTTCCAACTTTATTTCATTCCAACGAAGTTAAAAAGAGGTTACATGTCGTAACTATGTTTCACATCTTAGTATACAGCCGACGCGTTTCGGAAAAGATCCTTAGTCATGGCATAACAAACATTTATGGCAGAGACATTTAAATACTATTTCCTGCCGATCATGTGATCGATCATATGATCAACCACATGACCTATTTAGAATAGAACATAAAATACTGACATTTAAAATATAGCAACAAATAAGAAATGCTACTAACTTTTTTATAGATAAAACAAGAATACTTATGTGAAAGTGTTACATTTAAATTCAATAGTGACCATGAGATCGTGTCTTTTATTAAGGCCATTGGGGATTCTCGTATCTAACCTGTAGATCCACCATGCTTCTCTAGCTTGGAGTTTTTTAACAGAATCTCCTCCCCTGATGGGTCGATTGACCCGTTTAATACCTGCGAATTTAAAACTCCTGACATCACCCGCATGGACCTCAGCAAAATGCTTAGATACCATGGAAATACCTATACTCAAAGGTTTTTGGGTGTCAGAAAGTTGACGACGAATGCGAACTTTAAGCGCATTCGAAGTACATCCTACATATTGGAGTCCGCAATCCTGACACCAAATCACATAGACAACAAAACGTGTGTTGCAATTGATATATGTATTAATATCAAAACATTATTTGCTAATGAAGGAAGTCACTTTATCTGTGATTACTAGATATACAAAATACAACCTGTTCTCACATTCTTTAATAGCTCAGTGTGTTTTAGATTGATTCCCAAGCGAAAGGTTGAAGCAGCCTTGAAGAAGATTTCCCAAGAAAAGATAAGCAGCTCATAAATAGCAGTTTCTCAGCCAACAAAATTTCCAAACTGCTTCAGGTGAGGCTATGACGGCTGGAAGAATATGAAATTAAGTCCATCTATCCATCCTAAAGTCAAGAGCTGGACGTCCAGGCAAAATATCAGAGTCAACAAGTCGGTTCATCACAAGGTCTATCAGTTCTAACGCGACAAACACGATAGTGGAGGTGGCTCGTATGCTTTGTAATAGTGAGATCATAGACATCCATGCAAGCACCATGCGACGAGCATTACACAAGTCTGGAATGGAGGCCCAAAAAAAGGTGAAGAAGCCTCGAATTCAATATCATAAGGAGTGTTGGCTCATGTTTACAAAAAAAAAGTACGAAAAGTGGAAAGTACATGATTGGAAACAGGTGAGACAAAAGTCAATAGACCGGGCTCTGATGGCTACAAATGGGTTCAGAAGAATCAAAGGAAAAGGGGGCTAATGGATCGGGAAATTGAAGGAACTGTCAAGTTCAGTGGAAGAAACCTGATGATATGGGGTTGTTTCATAGCCAAAGGCGTTGGATACTTGACCAGGATAAATGCTGTTCTTAATGCCTACAGTGGATATGGAAAGTATTCAGACTCCTTTTAATTTTTCAATCTTTGTTTCAATGCAGCCTTTTGCTAAGATCCAAAAAGTTCATTTTTTCTTTTTGCTCATTAATGTACACTTTGCACCCCATCTTGAAAGAAAAAAAAACTGAAATGTAGATATTTTTGCCAATTTAAGTATTCAGACCGTTTGCTTTGACACTTAAATTTAACTCACATGCTATCCATTTCCTTCTGATCCTCCTTGAGATGGTTCTACTCCTTCATTGGAGTCCAGCTGTGTTTAATTAAACTGATTAGACAAGTGTCACGTCAAGGGAGGTGCAGTGAGCCCTAACTGGAACCCAGCCCACTGTCCCTGCCTACTTGACGTGCTGCCCTAGGCGGCAGACGGCAACTGGGCGACAGTCCCTGCGCTGCTAAAGTGATGGGGCAGTCAGAAGGAAGAATAGTCAGACAGTCCGGGAAAATATCAAATAGGAATGCCAAAGCCACAAAACAGAACCAGAGAGATAAACGTAAACAAGCCGAGGTCAAAAGCCAAAAGGAAGCAAAGCACAAAATCAGGAGACAAGCCGGAGTCAGGAGAACAGGCCGAGGTCAGGTACACAGATAAGCAAAACACAATAACTGAACAGGAAACACGAGGTAGCCAGGAATATCACAGGCGCAGCAGTCAGCTTTCAGGGAGTTTAAAGGGGGTTTCCTGAATACCGCCCCTGCAGCTGATTGGAGCGGCCTCCGGTCCTCCCATTGGCTGGTGCACTCGCCCCCTGTCAGGAGTGGCCTGGGCCCCTGTCACTACAGAGCTGTCACAGAAAGTGTATCAGGGAGGGAGGGGCACATCAGCTTGTTGCAGCCTGCCCATGCAGTCTGAGCACAGTTTTAACTCTGACAGTACCCCCCTTTTAGGAGGGGCCACTGGACCCTTCCCTGGTCTGGGTTCTAACTCCCCCTCTAATGCGAACTGGAGAAGAAGGCATAGAGGGCGGAGTCACAGGCTGAATATACTCTTACGAAGTGCACGACGGGAACACGTTATGTATACAGAGAGAAGAGGGGTAATTTCAGCCGATAACCACCAGGTTAACCCCCTCCTGAACCACATACGGAGTTCAGGTACAGGTGGAGGGCAATAGTTCACCAGGGAGAGATTTTCTGGGAACCTTAGCCCGAGCGTCGACTTCACAAGATGCCGCATAGGCTTCAATGCTGGCACCACCGCTTCCAGATAGAACATTAGCCTGCACATCAGTATTGCCCTCCATGGTAAGGAGACATCTGTCAACACACCGTTTTCCCCACCTGACTAATTTCCTGAATTCCAGTCAAACACTGGATTATTTTTTTCTGAGCCGGGCAGCCCCAAACACCACATACAGCGGGCAGCCCCTCCATGCGAATAGAATACACTTTTCAATATGTATGGATCCGACCACCATTCCAGCTCGGGGGTACAATATTGGATTGCGCCCCGAGCTAGTGGAGTGGAGTCAATAGCCACTACCCGCAGTGAGTCAGATAGTGGTCTACAAGATAGGCCCAGACATTTGGCAAAAGACGCATCAACAAAATTAGAAGCTGATCCAGAATCCACAAACCCCACTCCCAGAACCGGACAGCGACAAGTATGAAATTTTATCTGGTAGCAGCAACTTATTAGATACAATAAGGAAATACTTGCTCGCCTAGGTTGATTCTCCTGCTGACCACCTAGGCTTTGGAGTTTTTCCGACCTGTCTTCCTTTGGAGCAATCCCCAAAATTCTGTGCCATCTTCTCCACAGTTGAAGCACAACCCCTGGATTTGGACGAGTAGTCCTACGGTCACTAGCCGCAGTGACAGAAAAAGCCCCTACTTGCATGGGCTCCTCTGGGTTTACGTCGGAAACAACGGGTTTAGGGGTTACCATTTGGTGTGGACCACTGGGGGGGGGGACCTCTTTCTTGCCGTCTCTCCCTAAAGGTCTGTCCTGACGAACGGTCCCGTGCCATGGCCTCATCTAAAGTACCAGGGGTAGGGTAAGCCAAACCCAAAAAATCCTTCACATGGTCAGCTAACCCCAATCTAAACTGGCATCTGAGAGCCCGCGTCGTTCCACCCAGACGGAACGCACCAGCGACGAAATTCGGGGCAAAACTCCTCCACAGTCTTCTAACCCTGCCCCAAGGTGGTCAGCTGAGCCTCAGCCACAGCTTCCCTATCTGGGTCATTAAAGAGTACCCCCCAAAGCGGCAAAGAACTGTCCACAAAGACAGTTCAGGTGAGTCATGCGGTAACGAAAATGCCCACTCCCTTGGGGGGACCCTGCATAAGGACATAACAATTCCCCCCCCTTTGTTCCTCATTCCCTGAGGTAAGTGGGCGGAGCCTGAAATACAGATGACAACCCTCTCTAAATGACACAAAGGCCCTCCTGTTACCTGCAAATCTGTCAGGCAACTGGATAGGGGGTTCCACAGCAGGGGAAGGTAATGCAGGTACCCTCTGACTTGCGTTTAGACTCCCGCTTTTTCTACCCTCAGCGCCAGATCCTGGACTAGCTGGGTTAGCCCCTGCATCTGCTCTACCAAGCTGTCATGGGGGTCCATAGTGGGGTAGAGCCAGTAACGGTTTCGGGCCTGTGATAATGTCACGTCAAGGGGGGTGGGAGTGAGCCCTAACTGGAACCCAGCCCACTGTCCCCCTGCCTACTTGACGTGGGTGCCCTAGGCGGCAGACGGCACTGGGCGACAGTCCCTGCGCTGCTAAAGTGATGGGGGCAGTCAGTAGGAAGAATAGTCAGACAGTACGGGTAAATATCAAATAGGAACGCCAAAGCCACAAAACAGAACCAGAGGGATAAACGTAAACAAGCCGAGGTCAAAAGCCAAACGGAAGCAAAGGACAAAATCAGGAGACAAGCCCGGGGTCAGGAAACAAGCCGAGGTCGGTTTCACAGATAAGCAAACACAATAAAACTGAACAGGAAACACGAGGTAGCCAGGAATAAACACAGGCGCAGCAGTCAGCTTTCAGGGAGTTTAAATGGGATTCCTGGATACCGCCCCTGCAGCTGATTGGAGCGGCCTCCGGGTCCTCCCATTGGCTGGTGCACTCGCCCCCTGTCAGGAGTGGCTGGGCCCCCTGTCACTCACAAAGCTGTCAGCAGCAAGTGTATCAGGGAGGGAGCGCACAACAGCTGTTGCAGCCTGTCTGCAGTCTGAGCACAGCTTAGCCCTGACAACTAGATTAGGAAAGGCACACACCTGTCTATATAAGACCTCACAGCTGACAGTGCTTTCAGGCAAAATTTAGAATCTTGAGGGCCCAAGGAACGCCCAAAGGGGCTCAGAGACAGAATTGTGGAAGGACAGAAACTGGCCAAGGTTTTAAAAAGGAATTTTTGCAGTACTCAAAGTTCCTTTTTTGGGACAGTGGGCCCCCGTAAAACCTTAAGGAAGAAGGGGGTTTTTGGGTTACCACAAACCCCTTCCTTGGCCTGGCCCTCCAGTCAAAAATAAGCAATCGGTTTGGGGGAAGAGCCTTGGGGAGAGAGGTAAAAAAAGAACCCCCAAAATCACTGTGGCTGGCTCCAAGTTGCAGTAATAGATGGGAGGGAAAATTCCACAAAGTCAAACTACCTGCAAACACTCCGCCCCCCGGGCTTTTTGGGAAGGTGTTTTCGACAGAATTTTTCCTCAGTGTTTAAAACATATAAAGGCCGCATCCCCGTTTGCTAAAAAAAACATGAAGGACCCCCGGGCTATGAAAATAAAATTTCTGGGCTGATTTAGACGGGAAAATTGATCTTTTTTTGGGGTTAAATTTTTAAGCCGGGGGATGTCTGGAGGAAACCCGGCCCCTGCTCGTCACCTTTCCCAATATAAAACCCCAAAAGTGAAAAAAGGTGGTGGCGGCATCCCTGCTAGGGGGTTTTTTCAGCTGCAGGGACAGGAACTGGTTTTCCAAAGGGAAAGGGAAAAATAAAGGGGGCCAAAAATTTCAATGATATTTCCCGGATAAAAAAACCCCTTCCAACTGCTCTGGACCGCAACTGGGCCAAAAATTCATCTTCCAACAAAAACAAGGGCCCTAATACAAGCTAAAAAACAAAAACAGTGGTTCAGAACAACTTTGTGCCCATTCTTGAAATGGGCCAGCCCGACACTTTCCTAAACCCCCAAATTTTAGCATCTCTGGGGGAAAACTTTAAAAAAGGGTCCACCAACGTTCACCATTCCCAACCCAGGGGGAAATTGGCGAGGAAACTGCAAGGAAAAATGGCAGGGGGATCCCCAATCCAGGTTGAAAAACTTGTTGCTTTAAATTTCCCCAAAAAGACTCATGGTGTACTAGCTCAAAATTTTTTTTTAGTCAAAACGAGCAAAAGGGGCCTTTTAATTGGGGCTTTGCTAGGGGGGTGTTTTATTTTGGGGCTCGGGCCCCAATAAACCCCCTGTGCCCCGATTTTCCCCCGGGTCCAGCCTTGCCTGGGGCCCCGGAGCACCGACTGGCTCTTCAGCTGCCTTGCGTTCCCCTGGCGCACACCCCAGCTGAGGGCTTTTGTGGGGCCCGGACGAGGCCCCCCTGCCCCGCAGCAGTGTCGGACCCCAAAATCCTACACCGCAAGGCTGCCGGGTCCTACAGCGCTAAAACCCGCCCCGGCCCCGTGGGGCCTCCGCCCCGGCCAAACGTCGCGATGACCTCACATAACGTGACCTGCCTTTCCTCCCGGGCGCAAAAGCGCGCATTTGGGGCCCTGTGCCGGAGGAGCTTTCCGGGGGAGCGCGGGGCCCAAAGGAAAGGAGCCCCACTCGCCGGGGGAGTTAAGGTGAGTATTAATGTTTTTTATTTTTTGGTTTACCCGCCTCCAAAAGGGCCCCCATATCCCCGCCGTTCCCCTTTTAATGCCTGCCTGTGGCCCCCCCTATCCCTGCCTGTGCCCCTATAATGCCCCGCCTGTTTGGCCCCAAATTCCCTTCCTGTGCCCCCAAATGCCCCCTGTGGCCCCCATATCCCTGCCCGTGGCCCCCAAAACTGCCTAGGCCCCCTATATGC
>JAODAL010050697.1:0-27208 GCA_025379985.1 Phyllomedusa bahiana
AAGGGAATGGGCATCTTAGTTTATGGGGAGAGGTTAGTAATTGAACTTATTAGTCTTGAGAAAAGATGGCTTCGGGGGACATGATTAATTTATTTAAATATATAAATGGTCCCTACAAAAAGTATGGGGAAAAATTATTTCAAGTGAAGCCCCCTCAAAAGACAAGGGGTCATTCCCTTCGACTAGAGAAAAAGGATTCAATCTCCAGAGGAGAAGAGCGTTCTTCACTGTAAGAACTGTGAATCTGTGGAATAGCCTGCCTGAGGAGCTGGTTACAGCAGGGACTGTAGAGAGTTTCAAGAAAGGCTTAGATGCCTACCTGGAACTAAAGAATATTGATGCGTATGTAGCCTTGTAAAATTCTGGATCTGGCTGGTGGAGGCGCTGGGGTCAGAGATACGGTCTCCACTAGAGCAGATTGGTTCTTGCCTTGTGGGTTTCAAGGTAATTAACCAGTGGTGAGGCTGGGCATAATGTCCTTGTCTCTCTCCCATCACCCACATTTTCCCCACCCTTGGTTGAACTTGATGGACACGTGTCTTCTTTCAACCGTACTAACTATGTAACTCTGTACCTATATGACATGTAATACCACACTGTACTGTAGAGAGGCTCTGCTAGAAAACCAGTCACTGCACTTCACTAATACTGATGTTTTAAAAGTAAAATGACAGCATTTGTTAATTAAAAAAATATGCTCTGACACCAGACACTTAAGGCCTCATGTATAAAAAATGTCTAGGTCAAAGATTTTCTTTGTTTCCCATAGCAACCAATCAGAGCTCCTCTTTTATTTCATATAGTGCTCTGAAAAAAATGAAAGGAGAGCTCTGATTGGCTGCTATGGACAACAAAGACTTACACCTAGACAGTTTTCATACTTGTCCCTCATGTGCCCAATAGTGATGTGCCAGCCAAAATATAATAAGTAAGTATTAGAGTGTCACGATTTGCCCCATGCCCCCTACTTTGGACAGTTTACACGGTCATGGGCTGGCTGTTACTCACCTCTCCCAGCTCCTGCTCTCTGAAATTTAAAAGGCCAGCACACCGCTGATTTTCAATCACCAGTCACTGGACCCTGACCTATTCACCAGACTACGTCTTCATCCGTTCCTCCTGTACCGCACAGTACCTCGGCTGTCACTGCGAGCGACCAGATAAGGGGTAGTGACCTTGGAGTCTTGCGGCAGACTCTGGTGAAGACCGGGGGGGGGTGGGGGAGGCTCCTCAGACTTCGCTCCCTGATGTAGTTCCAAGTCATCACTCACGGTGACCTAGAGGATCCACTACCTGAATTCCTCACAGAGAACATCAGTTGAAGCGGTTTTCAGGGTTCGAAAACAGGGCCAGAAACAGTGCTACATCTGTTTACTAGTCATATGAGGTATTACATTTGAGACTCCTTTATTTCAAAGGAGCTAAACTGCAATAGTAGACACAGTCCATGGACAGGTGTGACATTGCTTATGAAAGAAATTAGCTATGTTTATTTTTAGCTTGTACAACTCATTTATGCAGGAAAGAGCTAAATTCTTCATTAAATTAAAGTAGTATTCAATATAATATATTTAGTTTCCCTTCCTCTCCCCCAAAAAAGCAATGGCATCATCATACTACATATTCAACTTACGTTTTCCACTAAGCCATCATAATGCTTTCTGGCTTCAGTGAGACTCTTGACAGCTTATCAGTTACTCACAGGATAGGTGGCGGGTGCCTAATTGGTGGAAGTCTGACCATTAGGACCCCCAACAATCCTGGGAATGGGGTCACACATGCCCAACCTGAATGGAGCACCAGTCAAGTATGCACACTGTGGTTCCAATTGCTGTCTATTGGACTGATGATGGTAATTGAGCACTGCAGAATACTCAGTTTCAACTGTCAGTCCTATACAATTTGGATGGAGCTGCAGTGTGCAACCAGTGCTTATATCAAGCAGGGTCACTCTAGACCTCAGTATTTCTGATCAATCTTTGTTTTTTCTTATTTCGGGGGAACCAATTAACAATTTTTCATAGATATTTTGTTTCAACATGCAAAGGTTGTCCCTTAACAATTATATATAGTATATATATATATATATATATATATAATATATTATATATATATATATATATATATATATATAATATATATATATAACTGGATGGCAAAGGGGAAATGCAATGTATGCGCCACCGGAGTCCCGGGGCTCCGTGGGGGAAAAGAGCGTTTTAGTCTGTGAAGGTAGGTTGTTGACGTGTGTGTACAGTTAATTTAGCTGCCATGCAGCTTAATTGGGCTCTTTTTCTGGGACAGCTGTAGCGAGGGTCGGCCATCCTTATAGTCCAGTCCAGTTTTTAATGGACTTCTTGAGGTCTTTAAAGTCTGCTGCTCTCAGTGCCCAGATAAGGAAAGTAAACTTGAAGGCTGTGTCTTGCCAGTTTGCTCCACATTATGCTGCAGTGAGAAGCAGATGGAAGAGCTCAGGAAAGCAGACTTGAGGCAGGCTTGCTATCAGCCCATGGACTAACTCACCACATGGATGTATATGAACTGTATGAACTTCAGAAAGATACTCTGTAATTTATTTGGTGATCGGTATCGAAATGGCTGCTGTAAAGCCTCCTGCTGGGATGTTTTTGTGATACATACAGTATATGTGTATATATATTATATATTATATAATATATAATTTTATATTAATAATAATGACATACAGTATATTACTAATATATATTATATATATATATATATATATATATATATATATATATTATATATATATATATATAAATATATATATAATATATATATACATACATACTTACATCCAGCCACAATCTTGGACAGTCTAGGGGGGTCTTTAGCTCTGCGGATCGCTGCTTTGCTAAGTGGAGGGGCACAAATATCAGTCTGACACCAGGCTTCTCTTTAACACTGGCCTCAACCAGCTTTATTCCTCAGGCTTAAAACAAAGTAAACAGAAGCAAAACAAACCTCAACCATTTTTTTAAATGGTGACTGTTCTAAGATGTGATATTTAATTGTATATACCTATTCTCTAAATCTTTACCTGGTCCCTGCTATAAATTTACATGGAGCTGTTGGCAACCACTTTTTGTACTCATTAGTGTTCTGTACATCTTTAGACTGTTTTGAAATGTTTTAACATGGTGGCTTTAATAAGGGATTGGAAACTTTTGCTCATATTTTGGGTGCACACATCCATTTGTGTCACTTGTTATTATTTAGGTTGCTGTTTTTTTTGAAAAAATGAAACCAAGAAAACAGGACTGAGGTAAAATGAATCAATGTAGTGAGACAACTCCTTTAACCCCTTCTGTTTATTTATTAGTACAGACTGTCTTCATATGGATGCAGCCTTGTGCTGATGACAGGACTAAGGGAAAACAGATGTATGTTCTAAATCATAAACTTCTCTTACATCCCCGTCAGCAGCACAATTATGGGAAAGTAGCAAGCAGATCCCCCAGAGAGAGACCTCATGCAAAGACCTCATACCAGCCTCCACAAGGCATCCTTCGAGGATCTTTAAATAATTATGTAGTGCCAAGTTATGTATTGGGCAAAGACCATGAAGTTGCACTCAGGGCCGGGACAAGGCATTTTGGTGCCCTAGGCGATTACAGCCAATGGCGCCCCCCCCCCTCGCTCTCAAAAAATACCCCCCCCCCCACACACACACACTAATTCCTCTCACCACCTTCGCCAGTTCCCTGTCCACTAATTTTCTGCACATTCCACATAGCTCCCGTCCATCTCCTCACAGTCTCTGCACAATGAAAAATCAGCCCTGACAAATTTGCATTTTTCAAAATCGCTCCCCTCCGTATGACACGTGAGATACCCCTAAATAACATCACTAAATAATCCACGATACTGGAGGCAAATCTACCGGTCGAATGATTGTTAGCTAGAGATACAACATCCTACAAAACCAAGCACCCCTAAACCTAAAAACTATAACTAACATAAAGGCTCAAAAAACCCTGCAGGACCCCTACCGAACTCAACCCCCGACCATGTGAACTATCATTGTACAACAGGCTCTGAATACATATACCCAATCACCGGCCATACAGTGACCTAATATAGTGGTAGATACTATTTGTATGTAGAACGCTCTTGCCAAGAAATATAAGTGAATACACTGCAGTTACATTTAGTGACTCACACGGAGACGTTCTTTTCTGGATCACGTCGTTCACTTTCCCTTTATCTTCCTCCATCCGGTTCAACACCTATCCTGCTTATTGCTCCCGTCCAATTCTCGTCCCTGAGGATTTGGACACTAAATATCTTAGATTTCCTCACATTTCCAGTAACTCCGTAATTATAGGTATAAATCCCCTTAGTCTAGACAGTATATAGATATGATGCCCTCTCATTCAGGCAGTATCTAGATAATTGTCCCCTTAGACATGTAGGTATATAAATATTAGGGGCACTCTATGCAGGTAAATAGCTAGGGGCTCAGGCAAATATTATAGCTAGGGTTCAGGCAGGCGTATGGGGGCTACAGGCAGGCAGTCGTATGGGGGCTCAGGCAGGCGTATGGGGCCACAGGCAGCGTATGGGCCACATGCAGGAGTATGGGGGCACACAGGCATGCGTAGGGGCCACAGCAGGCATATGGGGCTCCACAGGCAGGCGTATGGGCCACAGGCAGGCGTATTGGGGGGGCCACAGGCAGGCGTAATGGGGGCCACAGGGCAAGCATATAGGGGCCACAGGCAGTCCGTACAGGTGCCTACAGGCAGCCGTATGGGACCTCAGGCAGGCGTAATGGACCCTCAGCATGCTATTGGGACCTCAGGCAGGCGTGGGGCACCAGGAAGGCATTATAGGGGCCAACAAGCACCGTACAGGGCTCAGGCAGTCGTATGGGGCCACAGGCAGGAGCGTATGGATGAAGGCCAGGCTGTTATGGGGGCACCAGGGCCAGGCGTATTGGGGCACCATGCAGGCAATAGGGGCCACAGGCATAGCCGTCACATGGGCCTCAGGCAGGCGTACGAGGGGCCACAGGCAGGCATATAGGGCCACAAAAAAAAAACAAAAAAAAAAAAAAAAAAATGCAGCCGTATGGGGCCTCATGCAGGGGTAGGGGTACCACAGCAGGCGTATGGGGACCACAGGCAGGCTATGGGGGGACCACTAGGCAGGCGATGGTGGCTCATGCAGCTTATGGGGCACCTAGCAGGCATATAGGGGCACTCAATGGGCATGGTATTAAAGGGGGGCTGCAGGCAGGTATTAATAGGGGTCCGCAGCGTATGGTGGCCACATGCAGGCATATAGGTGGCCACAGGCAGGCATTATAGGTGCCAGCAGGCAGGCTTATGGGGGCCGTCAGGCAAGGCATTATAGGGACTCACATGCAGAATATAGGGGGGCACAAGGCAGGCATTATTAGGGGCCGCAGGCAGAATAATAGGGGGCCACAGTCAGGCAGTATAGGTGCGCCAGGCAGGCCATTATGGGGGCACCAGGCAGCATATAGGGGCACCAGGCAGGCATATATGGGCACCGCAGGCAGTATTATAGGGGCCACAGGCAGGCGTATGGGGGCCACAGGCAGCGTATGGGGCCACAGGCAGGCGTATGGGCCACAGGCAGAATAATAGGGGGGCCACAGGAGGGCATTATAGGTGGCCGCAGGCAGGCATTATGGGGGCCGCAGGCAGGCATTATAGGTGGGCCGCGGGCAGAATATAGGGGGCCACAGGCAGTCATTATAGTGGCCACGGCAGAGCATTTATAGGGGGCCGCAGCAGGCATTATAGGTGCCGCGGCAGGCTACTATAGGGGGCCGCAGGCAGGCATTATGGGGGGGCCGCAGGCAGCATTAAGGGGCCGCGAGGCAGGCAATTATGGGGCCGCAGGCAGCATTATAGGGTCCGCAGGCAGGCATTAATAGGGGCCGCATGCAGGCATTATGGGGGGCCGCAGGCATGCCATTATGGGGCCGCAGGCAGGCAATTATAGGGGGCCGTCAGGCAGGCATTATAGGGGGCCGCCGCAGGCATTAGTGGGGCCGCCCAGGCATTATAGGGGCCGCCGGCAGGCATTATAGGGGGCCGCCAGGCAAGATGCATTATAGGGTCCGCATCGGAATATAGGGGCCACAGGCAGGCGTATGGGGGCCACATGCAGAATATAGGGGGGCACAGGCAGGCACTAAAAACAACAACATTAATATACCCCAAATTCCGCGGAGCGCACGCTCCTCTTCTGTCCTCAGCTTCAGTCGCCCTGCGCTCCTCCCGCAGTTCCCACGTGGCGCACCGGCCTGAGATGCGCTGTGCGCCCGAGGAGAGGCAGCGACGCGATGACGATCAGCGTCATTGCGACGCTGCCGCTGAGGCCACGGGGACCGCGGCGGGGTCCTCAGCGCTGTGAGGACCCGGCGCCCCGCTGTGTTTGGCCCTGCGGCTTCACCGGATGATCCAGCGATCCTCCGGAAGCGGGCCCGACACTCTGCGGAGCAGGGAGCTGCTCACATCCTGCTTCCGCAGAATCGGTCACAGAGACCGCCGCGCTTCAGGCACATGGCAGCGGCCTGGAGCCCCGGCGAGGTTCGGGGCCCTGAACGGCGTCCCCTAGGGATAGGCTGAGGTAGGCGCCCTAGGCGGGTCGCCTACCTTGGCCTACCCTTCGTCCTCCGGCCCTGGTTGCACTACATATCTGTTCAAAAGACCAAGACCATCTAACTGTATAGGTAGACTAGGTTCTAATACTGTGAGTCTTCTGAAATGAGGGAACAGTCCAAGCTTTGAGCTTCATGGGTATAAAGTAAAAGTTCACTTAAAGACTTTTGAGCCTTTTGTTGGGTCAAGTGAAGATCACTCATTTGAAAGAGGAAAATCTGTCATATAGATCCTGTAGCAACATCTAATGTTAAGAGAACTCTGGCCTTATCCTGTTTGGAATTTTTGATGGATTAGAGTACTTATAAAGGAACTGTCTGATTTATTAAGACAGTTTGCATATTCACTTGCCCTATATCTCGTAGCACAAGGGATGAAGTATGGGGTGGTGTTTTATAGAGTAATACGTTCATTAAAGATACCATCTGTCCTATCAGTCTGCAGGGCAAATAAATCCCCATAATTCTGCTACTGACAGGGACGTAAGCAAAACAGGTAATTTTAGTGAGTTTTCATTGATGGTCTTATTTGTGACTTCCATATTTTCAGAAGAACTATCGGGGTGTTTGCCCTTTTACTAAAACGCCTGACACTTAAGCATTTTGCTATGTTTTTTCTGCAAACTGTTTTTTTTTTTAAAGAAACAATGTTGAGCTGCAATAACAGACATGCTACTAAGACAAGATGTTGGCAGCTACTAACTAACAAGCTTCACAGGCCAGAGTGCTACAAGGGTTATCATGCTCCTATGAAGACAGCAAGTAAGACTGTTCTAAATATTTGCCATATCTGATGTGTTCTACAGAGAACTTTTTAAAGGAATATGAATAAAATGTTGATGTTTTGAAAAGATTTAAAGAGTTAAAGATATTTTCTTGAGACACATATGCTAAGTGGAGTAACTTTTGCATCTGCAATAAAAGACACCAGGGCAACTCTAAGTTATTTCGGGACCCATATATTCAAAGTATCTGGGCTCCCTGCCCTTTACAAGTTTCTATTTCACACCACATCAATGGGCTCCTTTAAAAAAAAAAAAATATATATATATATCAGAGGTCATTGCTTACACTGCACTGATGGCACCCCTGCCAGACACAACCACAATATTTTTTGGTCATGCATGGAAGCCAGCACCACTGCTGCAGTCAATGCCCCTTCATTGTGCTGATCGATATGAGTCTTTGCTGTTATACCCCTACTTATCATACTTTGATGGTCTGTACTAAAGATAGTGCATAATATTTCCTCTCTTGTTCTTTTTTTCTTTCTCTTTCACAAGATCCATAAATAGGAAGCAGAAATATAGATTTCCTGAGTGTGGAAGCAATAGATTTGAATGTCCAGAAATGCCATATTGGAATTACTAGGCTATTCCCAGGTGACAGAAACACATTATATTATAACAGAGGTGTCGTCTAGCTATGAAAGGATTAATAATTGTGCAGCAGTTCACTGCAGTCTTCTTCAACATCTTGGAATCTGAATGAAAAACAATAGCTGGAGGAGAGAGATTCAGACCTTCTACACACGTAGGAGTGGCTTTGAAATATTGTCTTTAAACCTTGGGTGCTCATGAATGTATGTTGAACAAGGGAATTTTCTGGATGAGGCAGATGAGGGTTTTTTTTTCCTTCTCAAAGGGAAGTTGATAAGTGAATAAAATCAAGTTGCATGTGTATTACCAAGTAGGTACCAGTACAGTATATGCCAGCTATGATCTGCAAAACAAGTAGACATAGACTACAAGTATGGCCAGATATGGAAAATTATTTCTCACAACAGATTTTGCAACAAATCTGGAACTAATAGGCTAAGTCCACACGGCATGGTTTTTTTCATCGGATTTTCAGACAGTTTGCGGATCTGGAAACCATATGAAAATCGACAATCAACCCTCCCCATAGACTTTAACCCCTTAACGACCTTGGACGTATGCATACGTCCAGGTGGTTTTGGGGTCGACGCACATGGACGTATGCATACGTCCTGGCGATCGCGCAGGTTTGCGGGCAAGCCGTGCACGATCGCAACATGGAACCGGCGGTATATTACCGCTGGCCGCATGCCGTATCACCCGTGGCCGAAGTGAGCTCCGTCATGGCCGGAGTGAGCTCCGTCATGTCATGGTTGCGGTAATGAAGCCGCAGGCAGGAGGAGTGAGTTCCTCCAGCCTTCTCCCGGCAGCTGCCGCACCATAGTGCGGCAGCAATCTACAGTCAGATGCCCTCGGGAAATGAAAGTCACTTCCCGAGGTCATCTGTGACGTCACGATGCCCACAATGCATTGTGGGCATCGTGACTGACAGTTGTCATGGCGACCAGTACACAGTAGTAAATGGTGTGTACTGGCCTGCCTTCTAACAGCAATCTGGTGATTGCTATTATAAATCCCCTATGGGGAAAAGTAAAAAAGGGAAAAAAAGGGAAAAAAAGTGAAAACAAGTAAAACACAAACACAACAAATAAAATAAAAACCCGTACATCGCCTTTTTCCCCTTTACAAACGCCAATCGCCCCAAAAAAGATAAAAAATAAATAAATTATCCATATTTGGTATTGCCGCATGCGTAACGATCTGCCCTATAAATCTCATGTTAATTAACCTGTACGGTGAACGGCATAAAACAAAAAAAAAATCACAGAATTAAGATTTTTGTTCATCCCGCAGCACATAAAATGGAATAAAAAGCAATCAAAAACTCTTATAAATACCAAAATTGTATCAATTAAAACGTCTGTTCATCCCGCAAAAAAAAGTTCTTACACAGCTCTGTATACGGAAAAATTAAAAAGTTATGGCTCTCAGAAAATAGTGATGCTTAAATATTCTTTTACACACTAAAAACACTTTTTTTTTTTATAAAGTATTTCAACATAAAAAAATAACTATATAAACAGGATATTGCCGTAATCGTATCAACCCAAAGAGTAAAGCTAACTTATCACGAATACTGCACGGTGAGCGCTGTTAAAAATAAAAATAAAAAACACTACTAGGATTGCAGTATTTTCTTTACCCTGCCTTCCAAAAAACAGATTTAAAAGTGATCAAAAAGCCTTTTCCCCCAAAAAATTATACTAATAAAAACGTCAACTCATCCCACAAAAAAAATAAGCCCTTACACAGCTCTGTACACAGAAAAAAATAAAAAAGTTATGGCTCTCAGACTATGGCGATGCAAAAACGTGTTTTCCTGGTTGAATAAAAGTGTTATTATTGTATAAAAGCAGTAAAACATAAAAAAAATATACAAATTGGGTATCGCTGTAATCGTATTGACCTGCTGAGTAAAGCTAGCATGTCATATATACTGTACAGTGACCGCTATAAAAAATAAAAATAAAAAACACTACCAAGATTGCTGTATTTTGTTCAAAACATCTCATAAAAACATAGCGTCATATGCACCCCATAATGGTACCAATAAAAACTTCAATTCATCCCATAAAAAACAAGCCCATACACATCTCTGCACACAGCAAAATAAAAAAGTTATGCCTGTCAGAATAGGACAACATAAAAAACTCAATTTTAAAAGACATATTTTTTATTGTGAAAAAGTAATAAAACAGTAAATAATATATAAAATCTAATATCATTGTAATTGTACCAACCCCCATATTTAAAGTTATCCCGTCATTAACACTGCACGGCGAATGCTGTAAAATTGAAACTCAAAAAACAATGACCGAACTGCGTTTTTACCCTCATTTTCATGGCCCAATGCTAAAAAAAAAAAACTGTGGAACACCTGTGCACCCAAAATGCACAATACACCCCTAGATGAGATCCCTGAGGGGTGTTGAATCCAAAATGGGGCATTTTCTAGAAGGTTTCACCCATTCTGCTATTTTGGGGGCTTTGCAATTGCGACATGGCCCCACCAAAATCTGCGCTCCAAAAGCCAAATAGCGCTCCCTGCCTTGTACACCCTGCCATGCGCCCAAACAGCAGTTAACACCCGCATGTAAGGTATTACCAAACTTGGAAGAAATTGCTGGACAAAGTTTTAGTGTTCTTTTTTTCAAGGATTCCTTGTAAATATGTAACATTTTAAGCTAAAATTGCAGATTATTGGAAAACAATTTTTTTTCATTTTCACAACCTAAGGCTAAAAAAAGTGAATCACCTGTGGGGCCTATATACTCCACTGCAAACCCCCGGATATATTCCTTAAGGGGGGTAGTTTCCAATATGCGGTCCCTTTTTTGGGGTGTTTATTAAGTTTTAGCACCTTAGGGGGGTCCTCAAACCTGAAATGGCGCCTAAATAAAATCGTATTTTAAAATGAGACCTTAGAGTCCAGGTTTCTCCTCCTATTCTGGGGCTTATGGTTGAGCCAAATAAGTCACTAGGGCCACATATGGGATATCTCTAAAAACAGCAGACCTGGGGGAATTGATATGTTGCATTAACCTAGTCACATTTACCTTATTTCAATGAATAATGGATAAATATTGAAAATCTGCAAAAATAGTGAAATTTTGAAATTTCACCTACACTTTGCTTTAATTTCTGTGAATCACCTAAAGGGTTATCAAACTTCCTAAACAGTGTCGTAAATACATTAAGGGGTCTAGTTTCTTAGATGGCGTCATTTATGGGGGTATCTAACATGCCTGGCCCTCAAAGCCACGTCAGAACTGGAGTGGTCCCTAAAAAATGTATATTGCAAATTTTCTTGAAAATGTGAGAAATTACTACTAAGTTTCTAAGCCCTCTAATGTCGTAAAAAAAAGACCTTTCAAAAATGATGCCAACCTATAGTGGAAAAATGGTAGATGCTAGTTATAAGCTATTTTGTGGTGAATAATTATCTGTCTTGCATGCAGAAATTTTGGAACTTTCAAAATCACAAATTTTTCCAAATTTTCATGAAATTTTGATATTTTTCACAAACAAACAAGGATTGGATGGATAAAAATTTCTTACTAACTTAAAGCACAATGTGTCAAGAAAAAAACAATCTCTGAATCACATGGATAGGTAAAAGTGTCAAAAAGTTATTCTCACATAAAGTGACACATGCCAGATTTAAAAATTAGGGCTGTGTCAGGAAGGCCAAAACTGGCCGGGTCTTTAAGGGGTTAAAAGAAAATCTGCCCAGTCATCTACACTGAGTGGATTTTCAGCTGTACAGATTTTTACACCACTGGCATTCCGAAAAACTCGTAATATGCACAATCTTTCACCTGGAAGGTCTGTTAGTCAATAGTTAAGAGGAACAGTTCAGTCCGCAAGCTGCAGACAGAAACATCCCCCCAATACCATTGTAAAAACGATAAAATAGTGGTTAGATTCTGTTTCAGAATCCGACTGGCATATTACACTTGCCGTGTGGCCATAGCCGTGTACCCAAGTGGGCTTCCCAGAATACAGCGAAGTCACAGACAAAAGAAACAACTCCAACACCAGTTCAGACCAATTAATATTTTTACTGGCGTCTGAATAAAAAGGGCATTATTCAGATACCTCAAGAACATGCACAAATAAACACAGCTGTGACCCTTGTGCTACACAGCGTGCCACTGTACAATATTCTCTGAACTCACCGATATTTTGCCTATGAGCGGACTCAGAGAATTTGACTGCTATTTGCCTCATTAAAACCCTATAAAACTGGAACGATAGTGTGTGGATGCGTATTTCAGGGGTGTGCTCGCAGTGGAGCACAAACCTCCCAGTTTCCAGAATACCATTAACCAACTAAAGATCTCCCCAACAAAAGCAACTTACAAAATTACCAACACCGTGTGTAGGACTTTTTCCACAGTAGCACGCGGATGTTATTTCCGGAAATGTCCGTGTATGGCCAGACTCTAGGTAGGTCTCTAACTTTTCTGTCTACGGGCCTAACCAATATCTCTATCCGGCTGGCGTGCATGGTCACAGGGCCCAGGTTTTTCCTTTGCCAATTTACAATCACAGGCTATGAATTAGGTTTCCTTCTGTTAACATCCGATATCGCAGGTAGCATTCACTCCGCTTTAACACGTCTCCTCTACCCGCAATGAAACAGCAAATAATTCCCTCTGGTTTCTACAGGTTACAGCCCCCAGCGTACACACCCACAGCTGTACTTCTGATAAGCAGGAAAGTTCCTGAGAGAGAGTAACAGTGTGTTTCTCTTGCAGTTTTTGTTGATCTTCTCTCTCTGATACTCTGACTCACTATCTCAAAGGTCAAGCAGCTCACAGACTGACAGTTTTTACTTAACTGTGTCTCTGTAACTATGGTTACAGCTCCTCCCTTGTCAGCTTCTCTGATTAGACAGCTGTACAGATTTTTCCAGAACTTGCTGTAAATTGTGTTAACCCTGTATCTGCTGCATATTTACCTGTTTAAGTAAACACTTGACTCTAACTCATGTCAAAACTTCAGAACAGCAGAATGCAATGTAACCGACCAGAATCATCAATCATACATCAGATGACGGCTTCCAGTAAGAAAGACAGTGGGGCCAGTCTACCCGCTCACATCACTGCAAAATGTACATGTTTTACATGTACATTTAATTGTAGATCTTGCTGTGCCTGTTGCAGGTTTAAAAAGTATATTATAATAGGTAGATAGTAAAACTTTCAACCGTTAAACTCTGTTTAGATTTAAATACTAAAATTCTTTCTGCATTTAGCCACCACATTAGAGAGAGCATATTTTACTCTCCTTATACATTAAATTATATGAAGGAAGTAACATATGCAATAATAGAGTATACACTAAGCTCCTGCACTCCCCCTAGTGGCAGCTATGTGCAATCAGAATGATATAATTTGATGTCACTACTTTAAAGACTTACTTTTAAACAAAGTAGAATGCTGGAGCTATAACCAATATTGTCATTAAATATAAATATTAATTTTAGTACTCACACTGACTACATGGGTTACGTTAAAGTGAACTATGAAAAAAACAAAACGGTAATTATTTATACTATTTGGAATGAAAAAGCGGCCAAATCATCACTAGGGCTATAAACCAGGGGGCCTACTGCAGTACATACATTAGTAGTAATCACTTAATATATAAAATGTGAATATTTGCTTTGCTTTTTTTGCAGTTATAGTGTATTTAAATATTCTTTCCCTTTTATATTGTTTTGGCAACAGCACTCTCCCTATTTTGCCCAGAATTTTTTTAATCCGCCAGAGATTACATGAAGTTCGGATTACACAGTGCAGCCATAGGGTGATAGCGTGCAGTGTGGGTGAGAAAAGCGTGGCTGTATGAATTGCCACAGTTTCATGGCAAGTACAGACAAAGTACAAATAAACCATGGGCCACATGTAAGAATGGGACTGCTCCAGTTTTCTGGTGTAAAAAAACCTTTAGTAGACCTGTTCTATAGATGTATGAACAGACGCACTCCAAACTTTGGCACGATAGGCGCCTGCGTGACACTTTTTTATTGCAGCAAATATTTGGGGCGTTCTGGGGGCATGTTGTACCATATTCATAGAAGTAGACATGTTTATGATTCTTTGACGCCAAACTTTGGTGCATAACAGAACAACCAGACCAAGTTAAAGGTGATCTGCCTGAGCCTGAGTTGTCGTATTGGCACTACACTGCGCCTGTATGTATGACCTGCAGAAGAACAGGTTCATACATTCTGGTGCATTCTACACTGCCTAAAAGCTATTTGAAACTGGCCTGTCAGTGCCAAAGTTCATACATGTCACCACATGTGCTTCACCTGTACCTAATGCAAAACCACAACAATTTGTGGTAAACAGATTATGGTTTTGCTATGGGCTTCTTGGCTGCACAGCACACTACTGCTCTGTGGCTGCAATGTAGGAACCCATCTTTTGGGAAGCTACCTTATTGCTTTCAGTCTGTTGTCAAAGATCACGATGCAAGGTTGGCTTTTGTGATTTGATGTGGCAGTGGAGCAGCTGGGTGGCAGCTGTTGCTGCTGTGGTGTTGTGCCCTTTAGCCAGAGAGAGTTGGTCTGGCAGCAGTGGTACTGTATGGTTGTTGGGTCACTCTCCATGGAGATGCTGTATTGCAAATGGGCTTATACAGTTTAAACAAAATGTGTCTTAAAGGGATGTTCTCAAAAGCACCACCCTCATTCTTTTAGACAGTCGGCTCGTAGCTTGCTATCAGCCAACCTGCAGCACAGAAGTGCACTTGTGGGAATAACCCTTTAAGAACCTTGTTACGATCCTTAATTTTGCTCAGAAGCAATAGGTCAATTTTTATGCAATTGTGCATTATATACTGTCCATTACCCCAGTGTTCCCCAACTCCAGTCCTCAAGGCCCAGCAACAGGTCATGTTTTCAGGATATCCCACAGAATGCACTGGCAATAATTAAATCACCTGTGCAGCATAATGATTTCACCTGTGCAATGCTAAGGAAAGCCAGAAAACATGACCTGTTGGTGGGCCCTGAGGACTGGAGTTGGGGACCCCTGCATTACCCTATTAAATGTGCAACATGTTAAAACATTTTCCAAAAGCAACATTTCCAGTACAGATTTTATTTAAAAAGTTACAAAAATGTAGCCAGGGCATTTATTTTTTATTCTAAATGCTTATTGTAGCAAGTGCAAAATAAACTCCATCCCTTCTTGACTATGTTATTTTAATGCCAGGAGCTCTCCTGTAATTTAACTTATGTGTTGCCCAAAATGCTTTTAAAAAAAAAAAAAGACTTAAAGAAAAGTTCTGAGATCGTTGACTAGGTACCGTTTCCATGGAAACCGATTCATTGGTATTCACAAGTACAAGACGTGCCTTGGTTTTAACACCCTCTCTCAGAGCATCGACACTGAAGCAAAGCTTTAGAACAAAGGATCCGTCAGTAGTTCCAATTTTACACAGATTGGATGATTTATGTAAATAGCACCGGTTGTCCCTGTTCATTTTCCCCTATTTATATGAACGCTTATCCGCATTGTTAAAAATATTGACTTTAGCTGCTGCTGAAAGCCTTAAATCCAGATGGGCAATGCAAATACAAATAGGGAGATCTGAAAAGTCAATTTCACAGCAAAGCTACTGGACATAGCAGCTTGTCCTAATGCAACATTTATAACCTGTATGAAGCCAATGATGGTTTGGTTTGGAGGTTGCAGTGTTAAATTTTTGGGGTGACATGACCCATTAGGGCGGCACCATTTTTTTGGTGTATTTTGCACCAAAAAACTGTTGACGCCCTATATGTAAATGAACTGTAGTACACCAAAACTAGACGCATTATACGCCAGGCACCACACATTTCAATTCTTGACAGGTTCTTACATTCAGGTGCACTATACACTCATTTAAAGGGTTTGTCTCACTACATTGATTCATCTTATCTCAGTCCTGTTTTCTCAGCTTCATTTTTTAATTCAGAGACGTGTTTACTGGCTTCTACTGGCCTGCAGTGACGAGCTGCTGAGGACACCAGGTCTGTAGCTATAGCGACTAGCACTGGCAGCCTATCAGGAGAGATCAAACAGGTCTGTAGCTATAGCAACCTGAGGAGCTGATGCAGCCCATACAAGAGGTGATATCTAGGCATGGGTAGGACATGGTTAATGGACAAATATTGCAAAGGGACTTGTTTTTGCAAGATCTTTAACATAAAAAGCAATCCTTGTAGCGAGACAGCCCCTTTAATACGCCTTAAAACTGGCACCTCTTTTCAGACATGTCGCCCTTGTTTTTTTTTTTTTTGCTCTCTTTGTTTACTATGGTGCAATTACCAGGTGGTGCTTAGTTGTCACACCTGCCTGATAGTGTAGGTAATAGATACATATGGATTGGGGCCTGACACACATACAGTTAATATTGTGGGGCGATAGTTGTCATGAAAATCATAGAGAATTGATGGCTTTGTACTGTTGAAATAATACTGTAAGGGTTACTACTGTAAATACTTTAGACAGCTATGCCTCCCAATAGACCTATACATGTACAGGCTCGGCTAAGCGTGCACATATTCTCAATGGCTAGAAGGAAGTATGCCACGAATAAACACACTGGCAGCAGCTTCATTTATCTGGCGCATGTCAAAACCCCCATACATATAGAATTGTCTGTCAATCCCTAAAATAAGCAGGTTTGACCAACATTCATTTAATGTGTATGACCTCCTCAAATGTAAATACACAGGAGACAGCCTTATTTTTGAGTTGATATTTCTCCCATCACGAATTAGAATGCATATTGATCACTGGATCAATGGTAAATCCTTCCATCTGTGGCCAGTACAATTAGAAGTGTTATGATGGACAAGGGATGTAAATGTGGGTAGCCGCTAATGCACATTGACTTGTCAAGTTTATTCACATACAGGTTATTCACATGCATGGGGATTTACAAATACAGACTTAAAGGGGTTGTTCACTTGAATAAAATTATAAAATCAAACTAGAAAAGATACTTACATACTTGTCCCCGTCTGCTGCAGCTCTGAAACTCCCTGGCCACCAGCTTTTTTTACTTCTGGGTTTTCGTCCCGAAATGCAAGAGAGGCTCGCACTCCATTCACTCTCTATGGGGTGAGAGCCATTTCTGCATGTTAAGGCTAGAAGTTTGGGCAGAATACAAACAATTGAGAGTTGATGAATACACTAAGGCAGGGGCGTTGCTAGGGTCCTAAAACATTCGGGGCACGGGCCCTTTGTTAGCGGTGAGTGTAAGGAACCCCACCGCTAGCTTCCAGCAGCAGAGACTCTGCTCTTGACTCCCTTACTGATGGTCTCCGACCACATACCCCATCCTCCCAGCCCACGGCCTACAGCGTTGTCCCACTCCTACCTCCTGCTGAATTCAAAATATAGGTTGCACCAGGGGCATCGCTAGGTAGGTTTGTTCGGGGCACAAGCCCCGGACCAGACTCCCTGTGCCACGAGTCTCAGAACGTCTGGTTCCAGGTCATTACTGTGACCTGTAGAGCCGACAAGCTGTTCCACTGTGTGTGCGTCCCCTGGACGCACCAACAGTTCAGAGCAGCAGCTGAAGCTATGTGCAGGCAAAGAGGGGGAGGGCGACTGCCCGGGATGACAAGAGCTCAGGAAGGAGGAGAGGGCGCCGGCTGCTCACACTGTGCAGTGAGTCTAGAAGCAGCTGTCCGGCAGTGAGAGGCTCCGCCCCCTGCTGTCCTCTTATCTCGCCCAGGACCAGACCAGCAAGAAGGACACAAGTGAGTGAGGAGCCTCAGTGCTGAACAATAATTCTAAGTAGTGTAATAAGGGTGAGACAAAATAATGTTCCTGAATGTGAACTGTACTGAATGTATGTGTATGCATGTGTGTGTGTAAATGTGTATGTATTGTATTTATGTGTAATCAAAAACAACAATTGGTTTTGCACATGGAAAAACTTTGTTTGAAAAAACAAATGCACACTGGTGTGGCAGCAATTCATATAGACATTTCAAATTCAAAAATCAGTGGCACAGTATGGAGTAAGGAAACCGTTTAAATGGGACATAGGAAAAATTTTGGAAAAAGCATTATGCTAACTAGGATACATGAAAAAAATTTTAGGTTCTCAGTTCACACTTTTGGCCAAAAATGCTTAAGCCCACCTCCCAATCATCAAGAGGACCTCAAGTGCAGGTGGGTCCTACGCTATTGTTACCTCTATTGGGTCCTGTTCAGACCTGCATACTTGTGTGTATGTGTTTGTATAGATGTCTGTGTGTATGTTTATATGTGTATACGTGTGTGTGTGTGTATGTATGCATTTCTCTGTGTATGTATGTCTCTGTGTATGTACTGTGTATATGTGTATGTATATTGGTGTATACACACACATATCCACAATATCACCTCATTCACTTCAGTAAAACACAATCCGCCTGTGTGTCCCTTAGGCTATGTTTTACACGGTGTATTGTGACGTGTACGGTACGCGCCGCAATACACTGTGTGCTTCAGGAGCTCGCGCTGATCAGCACGTCTTCTCGAAGCAAGGGAGGGGTATGGGGGGGCAACAGCCCGCCGGCCCCATAGACATGCATTGACATATCACTTATCTCCCTATGAATACAATACGATCGTATTGTACGCATGGGGGGGAGGACATGTAATCCATAGTTCTCTGTGAGAGCTATAGATTACCGCAATTACGCCATGTGAACATACCCTTAGACATGGGAAACTACAACCTGATGAACAAATCAATATTTGAATATAATTTTTTTTACTTGTTATTTGTCAGGGTTGGTATGATTTTAGCTGCTGCAGCCAGACTAAGGGGATGTTCACACTGCGTAAACCGCGGGGCGCATTTCGTGGTGTATGTGCGCTTCAAGACGCCCGACATGCGCGCCACAATTACTGTAATTCATAGTTCTCACAGAGAGCTATGAATTACATCTTGTCTCTCCTGTGCGTACAATACACATATATTGCACACTGGGGGAGAGAAGTGACATGTCACTTCTTCACGGCTCTGATAGTGGGGGGTGAATGGACCGGCCCCCTGTTTCTTGGAAGTATGCGCTGAACAGCATGTACTTCCAAAACACACGGTGTACTGCCCTAAGGGTATGTTCACACAGCATATAGTGGCACGGACCTGTGCGCACCGCTATACGCCTGCTGTTGAAAGTAAGCACTCTCCAACGTGTAATTTCAGCAGCGCTCTGGCCACCTCCCATCCATTTTCACTTTCCCCCTGAAAGAAGCGGCAGGTCACTTATTTTTACGGGCGGGTTCTATGTGCAGGGAAAACAGCAGCTAATCCTAGCCCTCACCGCTATGATTTTACCGTATTTGTGGGGCAAACTTTGGCCGCATTACAGCACAGTTATGCCCCACAAATACGCTGTGTATGTTCACATAACATAACGTTGGTCCGTACTTTGGCGGGTAATTGCACTTTAATACACCCGAAGTACGGGCCAACATTATGGTAACTCATAGCTGTCACTGAGAGCAACGATTACCTGTTCTTCGGAGAATAAATATTATTGGGAGCTTCCGAGGGACGCGCTGGCCACAGTTTTTTCTCTGTAAAAACACATGCCGCGGTTCATGGGGCGTAAAAAACGCTGTGTGAAACCCGCCCTTCTGAACAAAACATAACACAGGGCCCGGGCCCCGGATGTTTTAGGACCCTAGCAACGCCCCTGGGTTGCACCCTCATTTTCTTCCCAAATTTGGGGGCACAAAAGTGCCTCTTATAGTCTGAAAAATACAGTATATGTGGTGATGTAGTTTAACTCCTAAATGACACAGATGTCTTCCATTTCTTTTTCTTTTTTCATCTATAACTCTTTTTTTTCTTCTATGTTGATAGAGCCGTGTAAAGGCTTATTTTGTGCAGGATGAGCAGACCTTTTTACTGGTACCATTTTGGGCTATATATGTTTTTTTTATCACCTTGTATTCCAAATTTTATGAGGCAAAGTGTATAAAAAATCCTAGTAGTGTTTTTTAATTTATTTATTTTTTTTTAACAGCGCTTACTGTGGGGCATAAACACGATTACAGCAATACCCAATTTATACCATTTTATAGTTTTTTTTTAATGTTGTAGTAATGTTACACAGAAATAAATAAATAAAATGTTCTGCAGCATTAAATTCTAATAGCCATAACTTTTTTCATTGGTACTGTTGTAAGGCACATGGGACTTTTTGATAGCTTTTTTATTCAATTTCTTGCACAGTGGGATGAACAAAAAATGATTTTTTTTAATTTTTGTAGAAGTGTTCATGGAGGGGGTAAAATATCAGTTTTATAGCACAGGGTTGATACGCACACGGTGATGCCAAATATGTGTACTTTTTTTTTACAATTTTTCATTGACAAGCATTTGTAATGGGGAAAAGGTTATATGTGTGGTTTTTTTTGTGTTTGTGTTTTTTTCACTTTTTATTTGCTTGACCACTTTAATACATCAGACTTATCTCACTGCAGATGGCACCTACCCAGCTGTTACACACAGGGACAGTATATATACAAATGTAACACACAGGTAAATATTGGATATGTGTATATATTGTTCCTGTGTGTATATTACAGTGTATATATAAATATATATATACACACACATGTACTTCACACAGGGACAGTATATACATGTATAATACTTATCTGTGTGCTACATTTCAGTATATACTGTCCCTGTGTGAAGTACATGTGTGTGTGTGTATGTATTTATATATATATATATATAAACATATATATATATATATAATATATATATAATATATATATATATATATCATCAGAAAAATCGCAGCACTCCAAGGTAGAAAAAATGAATTCAACTTTTATTCCAACATGTCCACAGGCAACGTTTCGGCCAAAACAGCCTTTCTCAAGCAATCCATAAGTGAAAGTGCATCATATATAAAGGGGTGTATACATGAATATTAATGAGTGCATATTAACAATAAATTAGAAATCTCATAAATTACAAGTTATATAAGGTGATAATTACAAAGTGATTCAATAAAAAAGTGAATACAAAAGTGTAGCAAGTGATAAATATAACTCACAACAATTAATGAAAGAGGAGGAAAGTGTAGATCAGCACCACTCAGGGTTGCACATATATGATGTGCCGCCCTCATAGTGCGATAGCGCATCAATCCACAAATCACCACGATTAGAAGCAAGATGTGAATGATACAGATCCACACACATCCCCATAATAGGTGACTCCTCAACTTAATATATTTATTATGAGATGCGAAAAAGATATATTATCAAAATACAGTGAAATTGATGTAAACATAGGTGGCTTATGATGTCCGAAGTGCATGGTATAATCCCAGTATGACAAGAATCTAAGGCCAACAAAAGCGCTCCGCATATGGACAGCCAGAGAGCTAGAAAAAATATTTTATTCAAAAAAATACAAATGAAAAATAAAAATTAATTAAAAAATATATATAAGAAGGAGAAGTAGTTCTTCCTATCCCCAACCACGTATCTGAAAAAAATAAAATAAATTAAAGATTATACATAAATCATAATAAAAATATAAACAGTTACAAATATAGCACTATCACCTAAACACAAATCGAGGTGAATGGAAATCCTGACAATAAAGGACAAACTACTTAAACATCTTCTGAGTAATTTTAAAGTCAACATTAAGGCCATGGGGTTTGAGCGTACCCAACCTATAAATCCATTGGAGCTCCTTTTTCTTTAACATTGTGACTCTGTCCCCACCTCTTGTCAGAGGTGCAACTCCATCTATGATCATACATTTTATATCCCACTCTGTATGGTTCATTTCAACTAAATGTTTTGAAACTGGCAAGTCTAAACGTTTTTTACGTATGGTATATCTATGATTATTAAGCCTAGTTTTTAAATCGCAAGTGGTTTCACCCACATATACCAATTTACATGGGCACCACAAAACGTACACCACCCATGATGAATTACAAGTATAGTAAGAACGAATATTAAATTTTTCATTTGTTTTAGGGTGAATAAAAAATTCACCCTTATTGATTATCCGACAATTAATGCAATTTAAACATGGGTAAATACCCTTTCTTTGTATGCCCAAAAAAGTTTGTCTGACTTTTGGTTTCTCAACAATATTTTTGACTAGCCTGTCCTTTAAATTAGTAGGTCTTCTATAGGACATTAAATGAGGTAGCTGAAATGCAACTATGTCTTTGAAGCTATCGCGTATAATGTGCCAATGTTTTCTCAAAATTAAAGAAATCGCTCCACTAAGGTCATTATACGTGGAAATAAATGGAATCCTCCTAGATTTAGACCTCACGATGTGTTGTCTATCCAATAAAGATTGTCTATCTAGATGTACAATACGTCTCCTTTGTCTATTTATCAAACTACGCGGATATCTCCTTTCGTAAAATTTATCTGACATAATGTCCCGAAAATGTTCACATTTATCGGGGACATCAACTATACATTTTATTCTGAGCATTTGGCTATAAGGCAAAGATTGAATCATTTTAATTGGATGACAACTATTGTACCTTAATAGAGTATTTCTATCAGTCATTTTAACAAAAAGTTCTGTGTGCAATTGAGAATCTCTAAAAATGACCATTGTGTCTAAAAATGGAATTTGATCCAATGAATAATTCATGGTAAATTTAAGACTGGGGTGAATGTTATTCAAAAAATCATAGAAAATCATTAGTTCTGGCTCAGTGCCTGTCCAAATCAAAAAAATATAATCTATGTATCTCCACCATTTCAGTACTTTCTCGAAATGGTGGGACACATAGATAAATTCTTCCTCCACATCAGACACAAAGATATTTGCATACGTGGGTGCCACGTATTTTTTTCAGATACATGGTTGGGGATAGGAAGAACTACTCCTTCTTCTTATATATATTTTTTAATTAATTTTTATTTTTCATTTGTATTTTTTTGAATAAAATATTTTTTCTAGCTCTCTGGCTGTCCATATGCAGAGCGCTTTTGTTGGCCTTAGATTCTTGTCATACTGGGATTATACCATGCATTTCGGACATCATAAGCCACCTATGTTTACATCAATTTCACTGTATTTTGATAATATATCTTTTTCGCATCTCATAATAAATATATTAAGGTGAGGAGTCACCTATTTTGGGGATGTGTGTGGATCTGTATCATTCAAATCTCGCTTCTTATCGTGGTGATTTGTGGATTGATGCGCTATCGCCCTATGAGGGCGGCACATCATATATGTGCAACCCTGAGTGGTGCTGATCTACACTTTCCCCCTCTTTCATTAATTGTTGTGAGTTACTGTTAATTTATCTCATATATAACAGTGTTATTGTTTAGTCGCGGTTTGCCTTTAGTCAATATGGCCGCGATTATCTATTGGGACTAATGCGCATGCGCGAGTCCCTTTTAATGTTGGCAATGCATATGTGGTTGCCGTGTGTTACCCCATGTTTGACAATGACATCTTCCGGTCATGCGCACTGCGCAATGTAGAACGCCGAGAGCTAGACGAATACATGTAAGCGATTTTATTTTATGTATATTCATCATATGGAAATGGGGGAGGAGGATTTCACCTGGCACCATTAAAGTATGAATTTATTTGAATATGTTTTTCTGAGAAAAAATTAAGCGAATATAATGATTATTAATGAATTTGACTTTATATTTATCACTTGCTACACTTTTGATTTCACTTTTTATTGAACCCACTTTGTAATTATCACCATATATAACTTGTAATTTTAGAGATTTGTAATTTATTGTTAATATGCACTCTTTAAATATTCATGTATACACCCCTTTATATATGATGCACTTTCACTTATGGATTGTTTTGAGAAAGGCTGTAATGGCCGAAACTTTGCCTGTGGACATGTTGAATAAAAGTTGAATTCATTTTTCTACCTTGGAGTGCTGCGATTTTTCTGAGGATATTGTTGGGACTTTTTGACTATGTCTAGAGATGGCGAATCGATTCTAACGAATGGAAATTCGTTTAGAATTCAGGAAACTTCAGTTCGGAACAAAGCGAACTTTGGGGTAACTTCGGTGAACGAAGTGTGCTTTTGTTTGATAAAATGGCTGCGAGCACTTTGCGCTACATGGGCAAAGCACTCTGGAGAAGAAGGCATAGCCTGCATGACATGTGCAGAGGTGAAGCCAATCAGAGACTGGGGGGATTCTGTGATGTCACCGCACTATATAAGTTCGGGGCGCGACCCGGGAGCTCACACTCCTCTCACTGTGCTCATCAGGGAGGGTGCGCCGCGCAGATAGCTCTTACTGAAAATTTTAAATTTTTATATAGCGATTTCTGTGGGGTGTCTCAGCTTTCTCAGAGACTGTTCTCTTAATGTTCTATTTCTAATTTTTTGGGGTATTGGATCGAAATCCATGTGCGTCCAATGCAGCTGCATATACATTCAAAATCCAAGTGGGATCTAAGCCAGTTCCTGTTGTATTCATTTAAAGAAACAGCATTTTTACAATACAAATACCACTTCATTTTTGGCTGCTCAATTCTATTGCGCAATTTACATCCAGGGTTAATTAAGCGTTGTTTTGCTGGGTGTGCTGACAAAAATAAACCGCTTTTTTCAATGCCAAAATATATAAATTTTCCTGTAAACCTAAATTTACAAGCAAAGGTTAATTACAACTGTATCTCTTTTTGGTGGCGTAGAAAACACGCAATGTTAACACGCTACAAAGCTACTAGTTTATGCGGGTCAATTCTTTGGCGCAAATTTACATTCCGGGGGTTAATTAAGCGTTGTTTTGCTGGTGTCTGACAAAAATAAACCGCTTTTCAACGCCCAAAAAAAATACATTTTTCCTGTAGCCTAATTCATGTCCGAAGGTTAATTAAGCCTGTTTGTGCTTTTAATTTTGTAAACACACAGTGTTTTTAAACGACACATACAAGTAAACTTTTCCTGGGGCCATTTGTGGAGCGCAATTTATATCCAAGGGTTACCCAAGCTTGTTTACTGGGTTAAATTTTGGGGTCAAAAACAGGGGGTATATCATATACAGATATCATCATCAAACAGTGTCTGTACATTTTAGAACAAACATATGTCAGACAGAGAGGTGGCAGGGTCTGCACCTGCGAGTGGCAGTGGGACAAACATTCCTGGAACAGGGCCCAGGTCGCAGCACAGCAGGGGGACGTCGCCGCAGGGGTCACTCGGTGAGGCCACAACTGCCGCTGTCATCTAGCGGCCGTGTGTTGTGCAGCACCCCAAGGGGTCTTGACTGGTTTTACTAGGGCATCCTCTTCCTCCCAAATGACATCTGACAAGCCAAGAGTCGTGGGAACCTCAACACAACCATTAGTTGGCATGGCCCCCGGGGGCGGGTCAGCGGCCCTCACCTGTCCTCAGCCCGCCTCTGTCCCATCCAGTTCCCTCAGCCAGAGATCTACTATGTGGTATGGGCTCAGCGCCACTAAATAGCAGGATGAACCCAATTTGAGAGGGCAGTCAAGCTACTTGGCAGCGAAAAATGGGGCCCAAAATCGCCTCTTCTTGCAGAGGCGGCAAAGTATAGATTTTGGAGAGTGGCATGGGGGGTCTTTTTTTAAAAGGCACCTCGGCATACAAAGCCCGGTGATGGGGACGCAGGACGATGAAACAAAAATAGATGATGATGTAGCCGCCCCGCATTTGGGGACCGGGGTGAGGCAAGGGCTTCATCATCGTAGGGAAAAAGGGGGCGTCAGTTTGCGCGTCAGGCGACGCACCGAAGGGGTGGTGGCCTGAGTCCGGGATAAGCAGTGTAGGTGGGAGCCAAGCGGCCAGGGGGAAAAAACCCGCTTCGCAGTCCAAAAAGTAGCACACAGGGGCCGCAGGCAGCGGGGCAAGTCACTCATGCAGAGCTTGGGGGAAAAACCCGAAACTCGGCGGTGGCAGTTCTTTGCTAAACCCCGGGGAGGACCAAAAGGGGTATATGTAAAAATTTTGGGGGCAAAAGTGAAGCGTGGCCGGGGAGCAACGGGGCACCACGGCCCTGCGTCAACACATGCAGCACACCTCCTGGCCTGGAGAAACGGGGGCTCGATAGGGTGGCCACCTGCCCCGCAGCAAAGCACAGCTTCAGCGCCCAGGGGGCACATGCCATTGCAGCCAGTCAAGGGTCCACCACCTCTGCAAAGGGAGCTGTTTCTCTTTCACATATCTCCCCCTCCCAGATGCCCTGCTCCTCGCTACCAGGCGCCAGCAGTCGTTCAGCGAGCGATTTTCAAAGAGACAACATAGCGTCCACCCCAAGTGGGAGCAGCAAAAGTGCCCCTTTTCCAATTGTTGGTACTGCAGTCCCCCCTTTCCAATTGGTGGACTCTGCACCGTTTTAGGAACTAATGGTTTTCCGAGCCAGATGGGGAGTTTCCCAAACTGTAATTTCTTTTTTCCAAAAAAGGGAGTACCACACTTCATAAAAGTAAACAGAAAGGTGGTATCCTTGAGCTTTTCGTTTGTTCCAAGTGCACGGCGCGCGGACGCTGGAGCTGTAACACGGTCAGGGCCATAATTCCTTTAAAGGCCCACTGGGTGAATGTGCTTCCCGCCCCGCACCCCAAAACTTGGACAGGAGACCCCGTTCTTCCACTTGTCAAACTGCTGACCTGCGCCAAAGTCCGCCTCCCCTCCTCCACCACCCCCACCACTCACCCCCCCACAATACTGCCCATCAACCCCCATGTTTTGGGCACAGCGGGGTCACCAGTTCTACACCGGGTTGCCCCGGCGAACAAAGTCACACAGGGGAGGGGGGCGCTCCGCGCCATGCACAAGAAAACATGTTTCTTTCTCTGCGCCCCCTGCAAATCGGGAAACCCGGTACGGGAAAAGGAGGAACATGGGACCGCGCTGCACCCAGGGGGGAGGGCCTGCACCCCGCATAGCGCACTGTTCAATCTGTTTTTTAAAAAAGGGTTTCCCAATAGTGTTGAGCGATTGCGTTTTGGGTATCGAAATCGATCGTATCGGCCCTAACGATAAGGTTTTTCGATAGTGAGCACGATTATGCCATGACCTTAAAGCTAGGGAGAGCAACAACACCTTTTTATTACACCCCAAAAAAGGCTGGAGAAGCTGAAATTAAAATCCCCAAAGTCAAATGGATACGTGCTACATCTTTGGGAACACACT
>JAODAL010050698.1:0-27208 GCA_025379985.1 Phyllomedusa bahiana
AGAACTTTATAAAGGCTTCGTTCATAAACGGGGAACGGGAGTACCTGATAAGAAGGAGTTTAAATTTAGTCAAAGTAGGACAATGTCGGACTAAGAATTTTGAAAACTCTAGTGTATCCTGGGGGCCCGGCGCCTTCTGATTCCCTAAGTGACGGTTTTTTTGTCCCACAACTTTTCATTATGGGGGCTCCCAATATCCCTCTATTTTCGAGAGAGTAGCGGAATTTTCACCTTGTCCAACCATTTATCCCAAGCATGATTTTTTTGAGGGCCTTATAGGGATTCATAAATTTTTTTAAAGATTTCTCAACTTTTTCCCTTCATGATGTAGTTCCTATCTTATCCTTCAGGGGGGAGATTTTGTTATGAGCTCTGGGCCCCTGGCAAGATTGGCCAAAAAAACTACCCCTTTATTACCAAATTTAAGAGTTGGCCTCCCGAAATGTTTTTTTTTCCCTTTCTCCTTTTTCCATCCAGTTTTAAAATTCTTTTTTTTCTATTTACCCAATATCCTTTTATCTTTTTGGTTTTAGCCCAAAACTCCGTGAATGCCTTTCTAATTTTCTGTCAATTTTCTCTCATTTTTACCTGAACTTTTCCTTTTTTAGCCCAAATGTAGGAGATGATTCTCCCCCGTAACACCATTTTGGGGCATTTTCCCAAAAAAGCGTGGGTCTCACCCATGTACCCCTCTTTGGTTCTTTATAATCGACCCCCCAAATTCCGCAACTATTCTCAAAGTCCTCGCTGGTAGAGGTATGGGGGAAACCTCCAATGTTTTTCTCCCCCCGGGGTTTAAAAAACACCAACTTCAGGCTGATAGGACATGGTCCGAAATGCCCGGGGTTTCTATGTTTGAGCAAAGTTCTTGCCGACATTGGGGGAAAGAAAAAATAGCTAGACCGACCAGGCCAGTGGGGAGGAAATAAAAAGTGATTCCCTTCTTCGGGATGTCTTCCCTCCCAAATGTCCGCAACCCCACCCCCTTTTAACAAATCGCTAGAACCCCTTATCCCGGGCCTCCCACTTTTGACCATCTTCTTCTTTATTATAAACTGCATTCAGTCTCCTCCTATTTTTTTCGGGGGGAAACTGGTTCAGATATAATATCTTCCAACAGGCTCTGGGGAAAAAGGGGACATTGCCCATTGGGCCATAAAAATTAAAAAAATGTTATTTTGTGCCGGCTAACATTAAAGTCACCTTTGAGGAGTCCTACCCACAGAGTCATGTGTCGTTTCTCCCAAGGTGTAACAGCCAGGTTTTTATGTAACCAAAAGCATAACTCCCACCCTTCTTCCTTTGCAGCGGCACCCAAAAACCTGACCCACCCATAGCTTCTTGACCCTAAAACAAATCTGCATCTTCTAAATTGTCTTCTTGCAAGAGCAGCGATAATCGGTTTTCACTTTTTAGTGTCTGAGTACCATCCATCGGCTTTTCCGGGACCGCAGTCCTTTTAACATTCCAAGAAATAAACGTAACCATTTATACGCTGGACATGGTGTACCCTCCAGACGGAGAGACAGCCCGTGGTCCCTCGAACGACACTAATATATACCGCTGGGTGGACACATGCGGCCCAGATAGAAACAAAAATACAACCCTTGAATTAACCCAAACATCAACAAACAAGTTGGCCCCCTCACGAGCACGAACTACAAACATCTACCTCCCTGAAACGAACAATGTCCAAGCGGTAGAGCCCGAGAGAACAAGATCTTGCTAATTCTCCCTGCCTCCCCGTGGTGGGCTTTAGGACTTCTCTTCTCCCGACATGAGAATTTCCGACTTTGGTTTACACAACAAAAGCATCAAGCACCAAGTTAGAATCAGCCACCACCTGATCTCGTTACAGGAAACCTGTGAGCTAGCTTAGGGGACATCTCCCTATCATTATCCATCTCCTATATCAAGTAGCGATTCATCTAGGTCCCGATATCCTCCCCCCCCCTCCATATCGCTATGATAGGAGGAGAAGCAATAACCCCCCGGCCGCCTCCCACCAGAAATTTATCATATATTTCTTTCTCTCTCACACACACTCTAATCCTGTATCTCCCGCATTAGACACGGGATTTCCTTGACAACCCAAACTTGTGGGCACCTCCTGCAAACAAAAACCTTAAGCATATTTGAAATTAATACCAAGAGTCAATAACTTGATCGCCACTAGCTCTGCGAGTCCAGTTGCAGCAGCTTACGATCCCAAATAATTGACGCCGATCTTTTCCGCTGTTCCTTCGGGCTTTGTTGAGAGCGTCCTTGAAGATAAACCCACCCCAACCCCGCTGCGCCATCCCCCTGTGGGAAGGGTTCCTTGAAGGCCGACGCTGTGGCGAATGTCGGGGGGTTTTTGCCTCCATCCCTCTGCCACCCCTATCGATGAACATGCTGAGCATCTGCCTGGGGTATCTAGAACGTGGAAGTGTGTCCCATTTTTATGGCGAAATGTCTGCAGACGGCTGGGGATAGGAGCTCGAACTTTTATCCTGTTTTGCGGTGACGGAGGTTCGTTGCAGTTACCTGCAGGCCCTGCGTTTTTTTGCCACCGTCAGCTGAAAAAGCCTTCTGAAAATTAACAGACACGATGACCTACTGGTACAAAAGCTGGTTTCTCAATTACTCATTTAAATGCCCTCATAAGTTCTGCTTTCTCAGAAAAATTTTAGGTATTTGACAATTACTTGTCTAGGCTGTCTCTGGCAATCATGACTACCTGGACCTTCCTCCCCTCAAGTTGGTGGCCACTGAGCGGTGCAGCTCTCTCTACTGTGCAACTTACCCGTAGGCGTCCTCAAGGGCAGGAAAGTTTCCCTTTCTCACAAATGTTATGTAGATCTATATTGTAGAATGGAATTCCTTGAAGCCCCAGGATCACTCTAAGTTGTGAGCTCTAGCACTGTGTTCCCAATCCTCCATATTTTGTCCGAGAGTCTCTAGTTGTTATCTGACATATCACCTCCTTCAAAATTGTGATCTCAGTGCATCTGAGTCATATCCAATGTTTGTAACTCTCGTGAACTCAACTCCCTTCTAATACGCCTGATTAATATTCTTGTAATATCTGATTTTACTTGGGCAAACATGTTAAAGCAATTGGTATTGCTACTGTATCTCTTGGAAGATCTGAGCTTATATTGATAATGCAGGGCTTCTCTTGGCTATTTTTTGCAATGACTCTTTCCAAAAGCGATTGAGGCCATGATCCCCAACATGCAGATAATGGGTATCTAGTTGGAGCGCGCGTCTAATTCTCTGCGAAGCTAGTATTAAGCGTCCCATTCTCAGAACCATATCCACACGTTTGAGCAGGATCGCACTGGGGAGGGAGCTTTGCTTACTCCCCTCACCCTGTTGTTTTGCGCATAGATTTTGATCTCCCCATTTTTTGAGAACGTAACGGTCCAATGGCACCGTCTCGCAAGTGTAAATGAAAAAAGTTGGGGGTAGTAAAGAGCACAACCGGCTTGTCTGAGGGGGGGGGGCTATGCGGAGGAGACTATCTCCGTTTGTTAACTGGAGCGGCTCTCCCTTTGTTTTAGTATTCTATGCGGGAAACACTTCTCAGCTAATTCCTATTCCTCTTTGCTCCTGGTCATGGGGGTTGACATCCCTGGTATCTATATCTGATTACACTTTTTCGTACCTAGGGCAGGCTTCCTCCCTGTGGTCCCGGACTGCGCTTTAATAAGGAGAGGGGGCGCAGGCGTATCCCATTGGAGAAGGGTCCGCCGTACCCACCCAACCTCCCTAAGGCCCCTCCTCTGGTTTTCAATAAGTCTGTTGTAGCGACCTCACCAGCGATAAAACACGGCAAAATGTATCTCACTTGATGTTTTTGCTGCAGCTTTAATTATGGGTAGAGTTTCTCCAACGATGGCTATACTTCCCTGAGCAACCACCTGTCCTCCTGTCAGCGGAGATGTTTCTGAATATCAGATACATTTGACTGAGGTTAGTGGTGATCTGCTGACTCCATACAGTCTCTGATTAAGAACACTGTTTGCAGCTAGGGGCCGAGCATAGTTACATCGCCACCACTCAGCGCCCGAGATCCCGCGCAGCACAAGATGTTCCAAGATGGTGGCTAGCCCAGTGGGACCTATCTCCTCAGGCCCCAGAGCTCCTTGCTTTATGCATCAAACCAGGCGTGGTGGTGGTAAATCAGCTTAATTGTTCCCAAGCAACCATAAACTAACGACCGCTGGTGGACAAGTGTGAGCGGGGCCCCCCTTTGTTATGAGAAGACCTTCCCGCACTTTTCAGAGCCGCGCCCTGCAGGGTGATCGTTCCTGCCGGGCATGGGCCGCCGTGGGACTACAGATCATCCGGCTTGCTGGGGACTGCGAGCCCAGCTGGAGATCTCGTAAGGGATCATTAAATTCAGGACCGCGTCTAATCCGGCCACCTCGCGCCGTGCAGCTGCGCGCAGCGTCTCCCTACAATGGTGGCCGGTCAGAGGAGCCATTTCTCCCCCCCCAGGTCCTGGTAGTCTTTACTTTGTGCAGCCGTCAACCGCGTGTGGTCAGTCCAGTCCGCAGAGTAGCCTGAGATCTCAGGGGTGAGAGTTCCTTATTGCTGCTGGCGCCCGGTGAGTGACGAGTCCGTTGCCCGCCGCGACCCTGCGCCTCGTTTCCCGGGTTTGATCGAAACTATCGGGATACCCGGGTCCACACCTCTTGCAACATGGGTGCTCCTCGCCCGTCCACGGTCCCACTGGACTGCCTCCGCTCGTACAGGTTAAATCAAATTGCCCGGTAATAACTGTCGGTTTGAGGGCGATGCGATCCGGAGCTCTTACTCCAGCTGTCCATCTCTCTCACGGCGGCTCCGGAAAATCGGAAGTTCAATGGCAATTTATTATAGTATGGTCACTAATTCTAGCCCCCCTCCAACCTAAACCCTTTGTTACTCTGTCAGTCTATAGGAATATTAAGTCTAGAAGGTCCTTTCCTTTAGTCGTTCCTGCGCCTTTTGGAAGGGTAATTATCTTTAGCTAATGACAAAAACCTGTCTCCTTTATGAGAGCTACAGGTTTCAGTTTCTCATTTGTGTTCTGGGTGAGTTAAAGATCGCCCATAATAACCTCATTCTCGTTAGCCGCTCATCTGTTTTTGACATAAGGAGTAAAGGTTCTATGGTTCTTTTATATTAAGGAGCCTATAACCAGACCCCTATCAGAATTATAAAAGAAAACTTTGAATAGAAGAAGTTTACTACATATATTTTATTGAGACAACACTATCCTCAGGTTGAAATAAAGGCAAGATGCTAGTTACTACTGTTAGGGTAGATTCACACCCACGGCAGTTGGTGTCCATGTGAACATAATGTTATTATATGCGTGTTTTTGGATCGCAGTGCGACGGGGGGCTTCAGTCGCAGGGCGACCACGTGGGGGGGCTTCTGTCACAGGGCGACATGGGGTGCTTCTGTTGCAGGTGACACAGGTGTGCTTCTGTCATAGGGCAACATGGGAGGCTTCTGTCACAGGCTACATGGGGGGCTTCTGTCGCAGGCAACACAGGGGGGCTTCTGTCACAAGAGCGACACTGAGGGTCTTCTGTCGCAAGGCGACACGGGGGGCTTCTGTCGCAGGGTGACAACCACACGTGGAGTGCCATCCGTTCGCAGAGGTGAACACGGGAGTCTTCAGTCGCAGGGCGACATGGGGCTTCTGTCACAGGGCGGCAGGGTGGATGACTTGGCTTGTTTGGGGTGTCAAAGGAGCTGGTGGGCTTGTTCAACAGGGTTTGTCCGGAGTTTTATGTGGGCCAGTGATCAGCAGAAAGGTCAGAGAGTGAAACATTCCTTACAACCTCTCAGTCTTTCCACGTTTGATAAAAAAGACCACAGTGATCACTGTGGTTTCAAATTCAAGATGAAGCAGAACAATTTATTATTTAATTACAGTCTTTTATAGGGTTTTAGGTGTTTCTTTTATATGGGACCTACACTATCAACCAATTACAACCAATTTACAGATAAAAAAACAACCAAAACATATGGTCTAATACATTTCAATCCAATCAGAACTTCTAATTCAAAAGATCATGTCATTACTTATTAGAATATGATGACACCTTTTTTGCTATAATAATTAGAATCTTAAATGACATTTAACACAGAATAACATGTTTGTATAAACTGGATACTGGCATATCCAGTCAGAATGAAACAGCAATTTTTAGTAAAAAGACATTTCACGAAAACGAGATTTCAAATATACATAAAGTGATGCATAAATGAATCATTTTCCATTAAATATTTAATATTTTAGTATATTCTGCTTCATTCCCTCTCTCTTGATAATTCATCATCATTTAAGTCTTAATACGTATTACTCTGGGTTTCATTGAGGACGGTATCTCTGTAGTTCATCCTGCAGAAGTATTGATATTTGACATTCATGATATTTTGACCTTTATACTCATTCAGGTTCCTTTGGTTGAAACTCTCCCTATGATCATCCCCATAACCTTTCTCAAAGATCCCGATGATGAGGCAGACATAAAAATGTGGATGAGGATATGAGCAAATCCACTGAACCACCCACCGATGCTACTGAAACCCAATTGGCTGGATCGAGCCAGGAGAACCATTTACCCTGCTGGACTATACGTCATGCCAATCCCGGACCTGTTTTTCAGCTCTAGTAATTTTTTCTGGGTGGTTTAAGTCTATTCAACATCTGCAATAGTACAATGTGCCGACCACCGTTGTATGGAAGAAACTTGTATGCATAAGAACCACCTTAAGAGTTGTTAGCTCTGAATGTTAGTCTCTGGAGGTGGATGAGTGAGTGATTGGGCAATTTTCCGAAACAGGATTTCATAAGGTGAGGGTTTGAAGCAACCCTCTGAGGTAGTGCACCATGTCCCATTAAAACAAAGGTAAAGGCATCTGGCACCTCCTACCCAGTCTCATTGCAACATTTGGCTAACTTTTCTTTGAGCGTACGATTGAATCTTCAACTTTGCCACTCCGATAGAGGGTGATATGGCGAGTGTAAATGTTGTTTTACACTAAACAAAGCACAAATGGTTTTTGAAATACATTACCAGGTGAAGGCGGTCCCTGATCCAATGGAAACAACCTCTGGGAATAACCATATCTGCATTGAGCTCTTTGCAGATCTTCACAGCTGCTTGTGTAGCCCGATCTGAGATGAAGTGGGGTATGCTTCGATCCATCCCTGAAAATTGATCAACACAAACTAAAACATACAACAACCTTCCTACCTATTGGCAGCTTGATGAAGTCTCCTGTAAGGAACTGTAAGGGCCCATGGTTGATGGGAGGTGTGAAGGTGGGGTTCTCTCACTGACTCCTCAGCTTTGCTCGGGGCACATCTGGCATGAAGACAACACTTCCGCTCTGCAATTACAGTGAAACTTAGTGGCACACCAGTATGTGAAAACCAAAATTTCGCATCGCAGTCTTTCACACAAAGGATACCCATGGCACTTCAGCTAGCGCTGGCAAAGGAGATTTGGGGCTTAACTGGTTTTACCTCACTGTTAGTCCTATAGGCCATCAGAATTCTGGGCGCACCCCATAACCTTCCATCGGGCCTTTTCCTGGTGGAGAGCAATTGATTGCAAAGTTTCCAAAGTTCAAAATCAGGTAAAGAGACAACTTCAGTTTTTTATAGACATCATGTATAACACAAGAAATTAGAAGGTACATCCCTTTTTCAGCCATGTCAACTCTGTAATTCCCTCGTGCAATCGGATCATGACCGAATGTAATGCTTTGACATTTAACAACAGTCTTATTTCTTTCGGAAGTGTACACTTCCAGCAATTTAGCTAATTCTTTGTGCATACAGCTCACTGGGGGATCCTTAGCATTCAAGCATGTTGAATCGGTGAAATGTTTATGTCTTGCCCTTTGGAAAACTCATATGTTAGTGAAGCTGGACGATATTCCGTTGGAGGAGGAAACCTGGCCTATGCAGTATTGACATCGAGCTCTGCTACAGTTCTATACCCCACCGATAAAGGTCTGAAATGCTGTACAATCATATCACAAGAAGTGAATTCCTTCAGATGCATGGCTGTTTATTTTAAAACTGCTTAAAGATTATTTTAACAACAACAAATTTTTTTTACTTTATGGAAAGATACTCACCACCAGCCAGGGGCACACTATGGGACCCCCAGTGACCCCCCCTTATGCTAATTGCTCCTGGCTGGTGGGAGAGTACTAAAGTTTTTTTCAAAATGTATCAGCATTTTACTAGTAACATCTCTCTGGGATCGTTATATTGATGACATCATTATTTTTCAAATTCCAAAACGGTTTTATTGAAAGAAATACTACTGGGTATAACCATATCCATCAGCATAAGTATCAATAATAACATGAGTCTGATACAATCAAGTTCATTGGGAGGGTGATACATAAAGAGTAAAAATTGTCTTATACTGAAATCTGACATAAACCATTCTAGGTAAAGAAAAGATGGTTGTTGGTTACCATTCATTCACTTGGGAGGTCAAACAATCGTGAATCATATAGGGCAGGTAGATTGATCATCTTCCGAAGCAGAAAGACAAAGTGATTCCTATCAATGTCTGGAGCCTTGCGAGTAATGACAAAATATCAAAGCAAGGAAGAAAAATACACTCCCATTAGTGGGTTTGGAAGGAACTCCATTCGTCAGTAGATTAACGCAAAAAATTCTCTGGTCACAGGGGAGAGTTGCTAAAGCAGACATCCCCACCATGATCCTCAGAACCGCAGTGTATAAGAACCGACATAACCTTGATAAACAGCGTTTGGAGAAACTCCAGGAGGAACTAACAGGGATAATGGGAGGGGGTTAGGGGGGGAGCAGTCAGGCGGGGAGATTGATAGTCTCGGGACTGAGATAGGCGTACATTGGCAGAGGGCAAAGGGAGAATCGCAGAAGTATAGTCGGAACGTTTCTCCCTCAAAGTAAGTAAGGTAATGTGGTGATTTGCAGAAGGTCGAGCCAATCATTCCAGAACATGGAAGAACCGTTCCATCTCATTCAGAGACCTCGCGTGCGCAGTTTCTTCCATGCTGCACACTGTGTGAACCTCTTTATACCATACCGTGATGGAAGGGCACTCAGTTGAACTCCACAATCTTGGGGATGACCGCTTTAGCTGCATCTTAATAGGCAGATATCAGATTCGGTATTTTCAGATAACGGCCGGCAGATGAATGGCATGAGATGAAGCAGGACTGCTGGGTCATTCGTGTAGTTGTGCTTTGGCAAATCATTTGAATGGCCGTGATGCCCTTGATCCAGAAGGTTTGGAGAGAATCATCCCCAACCACGACATGATGGACCATCTTGGTCCCTGTTTCTTTGACACCGTCCCAGCATATGGTCAAGATAGCTCGCAAGGTCAATGGGTGTGCAATAGGGAGGGTAACCTATGCCCAGCAGGAAAGAATTTTATGTAATTCATTTATTCTCAGTAACTTCCTTGACACGAGAAAGAGAGTCTTAGGTGGACCAGGAAAAATATCTTACTTGCAACTTTTCCGTATCTCTAGTCTCTGGCCAAGTCCCTCTCCACCCACGCCTCTGAAATGAGAGTTTATGAAGGGCCGGGTATGGCTGTTTATAAAGACACGCCAACTCTCGAATTGAGAGGCGATGCTCCAGAGTGTATCTTCGCACCCACCATGTTTCCAAATGGCTCTCAGCGACCTCTCCAGAGACAGGGATGCCTTTACATGTTATTCTGAAAGAAGCTGCGTAGCTGGTAAATAAGTTCAGTCTGGAGACACCAGCTCCCCAAACGCAAGCCAGAAGCGAACACCTACAGAGTAAGTCAAAACTCGCCACCACTCCAAGGAGATCTCTCAGTAGGAGAAAGCCTTTGCGGCTCCTTAAGGAGGGAGGTGGCTGCTCTTAGTACACATGATAGAGAAGGGATTCCCAGTGATTGGAGTCAGGGGGCCACCCGGTCAGACCTGCTATGGAAGTCCGGAAAGGCCCTATGAGTCAGCATGGTGTTTTTTGGATTTATCCCTCAGGTAGAGTATGTAGGGTGAATTTTTCGGCGGCAGCATGGGATGCAAGGCAACACAGCAAGGGCGTCCACCGGGTAGCCATAGAGGGTGGATTCATCTGAGACCCAGTATTAATCCCGCATCCCATGGAAGCAATCCTAACCTCATAACAGCAACAGCCACTGCCGCTAAGTAATACGCATTGGAAAGTTCTAGGCCATGGAGAGAACCACCCTTCCAAACGGCGGTCGCAGCGTCAATTTTATCTCTATGATATTCTATAGTGCCCCCCGGACCAAAACAAACTGTGTAGTAATCTCTTGAGAGAGCGAAAGAATGATGTAGAAATTTGAAGCGGGTTACTGCCTGGAAAAGGTAGAGCAGACGGGTAGCACATCTCATTTTTAATATATTTTATGCGGCCATCCAAGAGGAAGTCCTACGGTCCCACCTGACTTAATCACCTCTGGATGGATTGGAATAGGGGGGCAAAATTAAGTCAAATATTTTTGGGGGGTCCTGAAGGATATGAACTCGCCCAAGTGTTTGAGCGATACTGCAAGCCCAGGAGAAGGAGTATTGTCTCTGATCAGGGCTTTGAGTATCAGACGAAAGGTAAGGTTAAGGGCTAACGCTTTTTGACATATTGATTTTATGTTTACATAAGGAACCAAAGGAGCGCCTCAGGGCCCTGAGTATGGGAAGGAGTCATGGAGGTCCCGTTATATACAACATTAAGTCTCTCGTGAAAGCGGAGCATTTCAGATCCGATCGGATACCATGTATTGCAGTATCCAGCGAGATGTCTCTCAGCAGGTGCTCAATCAACCCAAGGCATAAAGAAATGGGGACTCAAGGTGCATCCCTGCTGGTACCATTGTCCGGTGACAAAGGGAGCTGAGAGGGATCCCATTAAACCTCGTATCTTGATCCTGGCGGGAGCGGCTACAATGCAGAGGATATTTGGATAATAGACTCCGTCCTATCCGACAGACTTAAGAGGCGACTCCACCAGAAAGCCATGCAAACTTCGATTCAAAAGCCTCTCGGCGTCCAGTGAAAGAGCCCCATACAGGGAATCTTGGAGTACGGGCATGTGGATTATAGAGAACAGTCTTCTCAATGTGTTATCCCTAGCTCACGTCTAGGAACGAAGCCTACTTGGACCAGATGATCACCTTCGCTCAGTAATGTTTCAATCTGATGCGCTATCAGGCTTTTGAGCAAACAGTTTAGCGTCAGTATTTACTTCACTGAGAGATAGGGCGGGAGCGTGCTCTGACAGACACTGGGGATCACTTATGACTCTCTTTCGCGGGATCACTGTGGATGTGGCCCTAAGCAAGCGCAGGATCATAAAGGTTGAGAGTCGGAGTAGACCGTAGTGAGAGCGCGCCCAAAAATCGTGTCCTCGCGATTCCTCGCTGTAAATCCTATATAGAACCTTGCTTGGTATATCCATCCGACCAGGCTTCTTCCCCATCGGGAGGAGCGGAGATGGCTCCCTCAGGAGTTCCTCCTGTGAATGGAACTCTGCAAAGAGGAAAGAAACTTCCGCGTTGAGGGTACGGCTTGGCGGATAGTGTCTTCTGGAGATATCTGTCCTGAATTCAGTATATGGGGCAGGGTTGCGAGTAACGGTGAGACCGTGTTCATCAGGAGAAAGGTTATAATGGTTTTGAGTAGTAGCCGTGGAAGGCCCTCAAGAATTTCCTCCGTCTTATTAGGCTATTCTCGTCCACCCGGAAACCTTAATCTGAGGAAAACATTAATAAAGAGCACACTCCCTCTCTTCCTAAGGCGGCCTCAGCCAGATATCTACCTAGTTTGCGTTACTCCCTGGAGTAGGTCGTCACACAGCACAAAACTGTCCGGTACCATCAATCACATCAGAGGTTCCACTAGCACCTCCTGTGTTCTTCTGTTTTCCAGTCAACAAGTAGAAGATTTCATGCGCGCCGTTAGTCATTCTCTCAGGTCTGACTCTCCGCCCCTAGATGCCTTAGGTGAGACCGAGCCTCCATCACGTTGCAGTTTTATGATAGAAGGGAGTTGAGTTTATTGTGGCTGACTTCCTTTTGAGTCTCACCGCCGTCTTGATACAGGATCCGCAAGTACACTATCTCGATAGTCCACTGCATCTGAGTGGGATTTAGACATGGTCTTCGCTAGATGTGCTAGAAATGCGCAAGACACATGCCGTAAGATTCTTAAGGTCATGCAACAGGCCAGAGAAGCGTCTCGCATAGAAGAGACTCGTTCAGTTCCTCCCAGGCAAAGGGGAACGGCCGAAAGGTACTAGGGAACTACAGATCTCACAAAACACCGTGGCGTGGTTCGTAGTCTCTGTAGATCTATGCCTATCGATAGTGCATCAACCTCCGAGAGACAGGAGAGAGTGTTCGCAGGAGCGATTATAGTCAATTCTACTGTAGGACTGATGTGGGGGTGAGAAAAAGGTGTATAGTCTCTGTCAGTGCTTGCATCAATCCCAGGACAGTCAGAGAAGCTCGCCATCTGTTTGAATAAGCGCCCTAATCTACTAATGGCGCCAAGGGGTAGACCGAGGAACGTCTGACCTACTGAGGTGTCCGAGAGGAGGGTGACTGACTACATTTGAGGTCGACGCGTGCATCTATATGATTTGCCCCTGCGAAGACAGCTAGATCGTCAGTTCTTGGAGAGAAAGGGAGTCTGGTTCGGCGTCGGGCATAAATATTTGCAAGTAAGGTGTGTCCCCTGTGATGTTGCAATTCACAAAACCGCCCTCGCCTCGTCATATCCATCACGAACATCCAGTACCTGTACCGGGCAGACATTTTGGAAAAATATCAGCGACTCCCTTTATCTTTTGCAGTGAGATTCGCTGCTTCAATATGGTACCTGCGCAGGGAATATAAGCGGTTGGTGAAAAGACTGAGTGTGGCACATCGGTAGCGTAGGTGTGTCTCACCTCTGGAGACAGACACAATTTGAGTATTTTTGCTTATGTAAAAGTACAGAATCTGCGATCTCTTTTTCTCTGGCGACTATCTTTACAGTCCTTAACATTAAGGGACGCAATTTCTGAGATATTATTGCCTCGCAAAGTCACGTTAAGAAAGCGCCACGGAAACAACTGCGCCTCTTGATGTAGCGGACGCTTACGGAGGACACACATACTCCGCGACACTGCAGGCGTTGTGAGGAAAGGGGGAAAGCGGAAGAGGCACCAAAAAACCAAAAAGGCCTGAAACCTGAAGGTCCAAAACAAACGGCAATACAGGCTTATTCAGCTGCGGAGCCCAAGAAAGTCTTGTGCCCAAGAACAGTGGGGGACAAAGTTGACTAACCACACGACGAGTACAATCAGAATGTAATAATCTTGGAATCCAAGTCTTCATGTACAACTGCGACAGGGTATAAAAGCTCTTTAAACGAGTCCTAACCGAGCCCGAGAGTGGAGGTCGGGGGAAAAAGAGGAAAAAGGGGAGAGAAAAAAAAATAATAAGGGAATGGGGATAACCCCATCCAAGCATCCCTCTCAGACACAGGAGAAGCATCATGTTTGTAACAACGAAAATCCCTATATAAAACAGCTAATAATCCATTTGTCAGGATAGCATAAGTTAATCATGGGACATTAGCTACAAAGGATCAATGTTGAAGATCCAGTTGGGAAGTAGAAACACATTTCCGTGGAACCAAATTCAAGTAAGCCTCTGTATTATCAACGCATCAAGAACGTATAACCCTCATTGGTACTCCGAGTGATCAAGCGATGCGGAGCGATAGATGGAGCTGGGGCAACCTGGACCCCCCTGGCGAAATCCATTAATGTTTTGGTAAGGCATGAGCGAGATCACTTTGTGGCCTTTGTGTAAAGCCTCAACGTCAATCCCCATAAGGATTAAAATTTACTTTGAGAAAGTACAGCTACAAGAATTGCGCTACTTCCTGATCAGTGAGTATCAAAAAAGGTCGTTGGCTGGTACTTTTGGAGACTACCATCCACAAGAAAAACCAACAGCTGGTAACATCTACTAAATGAGTAAATTTTCCAGCCGCCTTCAATGAGGTCGTGTATTCCAAAAGGCCAGTACATCAGCTAACGCAGAGAAGGAATTGCTCCTCTCTTTATGACCTTTAAAAAAATTAAAAGGCTGTGATTTTTAAAAACTAGATCTTCTCTTTGGAAAGGGTGTAGCCAAAAAAGAATCTTTCTCAAGCATATTGTTTTGGGGGGGGCCGAGAGTAAAGATACGGAAATAATTTCTCCAGACCATTCACATACTACCACCTTAAGAAAACGACTATAGTCATAGGCACTTTTGACTGTGCATCAACTCAAATCCGAAGTCTACTGACAATGTATTTGCGGCCCTTGCTCTCATGAGTTTGTTGACCGTTCCTCCCCTAAAATTACTAGGATTTAGGATTATTGTCGAGTTGAGAGTAACTTATGTCAAGTTTTTGTCGGTTATCAGTGTCAAATCAGAACAGGTGTCCAAATTCATAAAAGGTAAAAATACTTGGAGAGACCATATTGTTCACTAGTCGCTTACACTCCCCCACGTTAATCTTATAGAAAACTTGTTCAAGACAATTCGTTCACTATAATTGGAATTGATAGTGCACTTCTAAACATACTGAAATCGATCAGGTGGAAATTTGATGGGATATACAAAAGTATAAACACAACGCTTACAAGGCCCCACCCATTAGCTTCTCTCCCCACCATAGTGATCAAACAGTCGCATGAATAAAACATTCTCTCTACTATAAAAAATAGTACTGGTCCGCCCTTGATAATTCTCCAACGGCTGATTCCGCGATACCTCTCTGCTGTCTACCTCACACTCCACGATCAACAACTAGGTGCTTGGGAGCCGATCGACTATATACTCTCCCACCAACACTGCAGCACCCTATTTTTTTTCCAATCAAAAGCCTTTTGTATCGGTTCAAGGCTCACACACAGGATAATGATCACAATCATTCCACCATTACTTATAGTGCTCTATGCCCCCTTTGCGTTCCGCGGCGGGAGGGGGGGGGGGGGGGGGGGGGGAGCCCCACATTGTTTCTCTTACCGAACTTGGTTAATCTCAAATAAGTAAACCTTAGAAAACACGATCTGTCTATTAGAATATAAATTTACTACGGAGGTGTACTAATAAAACATTTAAGCGTGGCGTGAGGTTTCACTAGTGACACAACACTACTCCCTCCGGAAGCATACACTTTTTTTGGTTGTTTTGACATTTATTTTTTTTTTTAGTGTTGTTATATTATATTGTCACGGCCCGCTCTCTCTATAGAAATAAAGCGCCACCTCTACCTCGCGAGCACAAATTACAAAAAGGCCCTCTCCCACTTTACCATAATATTAAAATACGATATAAAGTTATAATGCTAGCAAAGGAATAGGTTATACCGGTCCAGAATTACGATAAATCTGAAGAACTTCACATTCAAACTTAAACATAACCTTGTGGATTATTGATGTTTCCAAGTCTTTAGATGTATCTCTACAGTCGAGTATTTTTCAAATGCCTAATTCATGCAAATTGCACTAGAACAAAAGGTGTCCATCTATCAATGTACCTGTACCTGTCCCCTTATGTAACATTGGTAAGACCAAGCGGAATTAAGTACGTCGTATCTTGGAACCACATTGGCGATATTTTCCATAAATAGGGACTCCTCCGTGGTCTCGCCAGCCATTTGAATTCCATCCACATAGTAAATCACTCCGCATACCTTAAAAAGTTTCTTCCACTGATAAAGACTAGAATTTCCCTTCTCAACGAGGTGGGGATTTTGATTGTAAATCCTACTGCAAAGGGACCAATGGAATTTTCTTAAAAAATCTTAAAACCCTTGCGACTACCGTAATGGGCACTCAATGAATTGTTTATCATATTTGTTCATTTATGTAAGGTGCATATTTTCCTTTTTTTGCCATATGCCTCCCACCTATGCACATTTATACTTAGTGCAACTTATACCTTTCAGATCATTTTATATACTGACATGTTCCTAGCTTTGATAGTAAGCATAATTACTATTTGTGAAAATATTTGTTTTCCCCCTTATTCTAGCAAAATTGCCTTTTAATATAGATGTTATTCTATAATAGGTAATCAGCTAGTATCCAGTTATATTAGATATTAATTGCTTACCTCCCCCTCTAATTATCTTGGTGTCTGGGGTAGGGGCGTATGGACACAGTGTATAGTCCCGTCTGTTCACATTGGCCATACAATAGACGCTATCATTGTATCTATTTGTTATATGGCTTTCCGTATTTCGATATCACAATACTTTTTTTTTTTGCGCATTCGCAGTACCTTGCAATATATGCCGGGTAATTGCTCTTTTCCCGGCACTCAACAGCGTGTTCAATTGTTTTCCTCGCACCCTGCGTATTCGGGATTTGGGAACGCGCCCGCAAGTCAGAAGCGGAGTAAGTCACCGCCCACCCAACATAACTGCTTTTTATTGCTAGCTTCATCTATATATTTCACATCTGACAAATCAGTCTCATTGTTGCTTGCTTCTTCATCCCACTCCCTGGCAACCATACTGAAGGGATCCATTATTTGTTTACCCAGGGACCGCTCATCTTTTCTCTTCCATCAGTCGTCTCTGTCCCTCCATCTACCTTAAATGGACGTACGATTTTTATTCTCGCCTAACAATGGACATATAGTGTTTGCATATATATAATTTTTTGTTCTGTTTTCGGACCAAAGTTGTGTTCCCTGGATGAACCCCAGGTTGGGGGGAAAAGCGGCAGAACATATTGTGAACTTTGATATATTAGGTTTGTAGTTTTTAAATTCATTATTTCTCACATATATTTGGGCACCTTTTTCTCTTTTTCTTTTGTATAGTTTTCTCTGTTAATTGGTAATAGCTAGTCTGTTAGGGTTCATTTAGCGCACAAAGTTAGTCTAGTTCCGGCTGGCGACGCCCTTATTTGAGCGCGTTTCTCTAATTCTTTAATAGGCAGTGAGTTAGTTTATTTGACGGAGACATTTCATACGGTTATCGTGTAAGTAGTGGATATGTTAGTAATTTTATCTGTGCATTAATTATTAAAATATGTTTTTTATCAGTCTTAGGGTTATACTGTCAGGTTACAGTTTTCTTTTTGGAATTTTTGTATAACCCGGCACTGAATATATAATTTATCTCTGGGTTTTTCCTACACCCTGGTATTTAAGTGAAAGTAGGGTATATGTGTTTTTTTCTAGGTGAATGAGGGAGGGTCTAAGGTTTCAGCATACACAGTAGTGTAGTCATCTATCACAGCTTATCTAGATGTTAAACAATCATGGTCTCCACGCCCCTCAAGATCCTCATCTTCACCCAGGCTCTCTGACTCACTACCCTCCTCTCTCTGAACCCCATGTGGCAACAAAGTAGCAGGGTTCAATTTAGAGCACCGGTGTAGGTGGATGTGACTAGCTCAGACAAGGGAGTGCTAGCTCCCACCTTGAGAGACTTGGCCTGTGAGACTGTTTTGTACGCTACACATTCACAGTATAGTGCATGCACAAACGGCGGAACCCCCAGACATTCAAAATCATATGCATCAACCAGTTTCGGCAGTCTCCTCTACAGGCAAATGCAGCAGTCCGCTACGGCCCCTAAAGCATGCATGCATTCCTTTTGCTGACTGATCTAACTGACCTACTTATAGTAAGACTACTCGTTCTCGTTTGCGCTCATGTGAATCCGAGATAGCACGAGCCTGTGGCAATGTTCTGGGACCTTCAGTGGCAGTACATCAATGCGAATGGTTTCCGAGGTGGTCTGGTTGCATAGACAGGGGTTAAGAGAGGTTTCTTGAGTTTCCTCAAAAGCCATTCTGCATCTCGGACAGTGTGTGGTAAATGGTTCATCCATCAAGAATATTTGGTCAAGTAATATAATGGTGCGCACTACAAGGAATATAATCTCCAAAAAATTGAGGAATCTCGCAAGAGAACTAAGAGTGACTTTTGCCATCACTATATTTACTATTTTGCCATAGGCAAACTTCTAAACACTCAATCATATCTCTATCTATTAAACACCGCTATGAAAACGTAACTTGTATTATATCTAACCTTCACTCTTATACACACTATTTAAAAACCTGATCTCATCCTCTCATAATTAACCCTTTGGACTCCTGAAAGGGGAATAAACTCCCATTCTACAACAAGTCCAGGTGGAAACCCCCACTATTATACAGGAGAGCCTTATATCTATAGCAAAGTACTAGCATTCAGTAAGGGCAATCCCAAGCCAACTACTTGGGCAGATCGCCTAATCTCATAGACACCAGAACAAATAGCCCCCATGAGAGCACCGCGCTGCACAGGTGACACTTGTAGACAGAGGTGAGAGATCACAATTAACTAACGTCTGCCTGACCCTCACGCCAACATGTTATCGCCAGCTAACCTGGCTTATCAAGGCTTAGAGGTCCCATCGACATGTGGTTCTAAGCTCTACTTCCTTTATATATCATGTTAAGGATAAACACCCATACAGGTGCTCACACACAGATTAGCTATCATAGAATCCACATAAAACCCACTCCCCCTTCCGCGCATGTGCATACAACTCATAACAATGTCCTGCGAAGCATGCCACACCATGTCTCTTCAGAAGCCAACAACCTTCAGTCAAAGTTTTGCCATCTCCATAAACAAGGCTTGCGCCCCAATCTACCCGTACTGCCCCGTGCCAATCCGCACTCAGTGCACAACAAACACCTCAGCCCTGACTGTGAATTGGGCTTCCAACTCTCACACCTTCTCTCACTAGTTATATGCAACTTGCGTGCCTCACCTAGAAACAGAACAAAAGGCAGACTAGTATCCACATTACACCACCACAATGCGCCATCTTTTGTACAATTTGCCCAAAAGCCACCTTCTCCTTCAATATACCTAATGTGCATATTCAATGAGAATATAAACTACCACTGTACCATAACAACTGTCATATTATCTTTCCATAAAGCTTCTTCTCCTATTCTGTAATATGCATATTTCATTCCAAAGAGCTGCAGACCCCATTAAATACATGTTTCCACTGCATTGTTTTTGTATCTCAGACTATATTCATAAAACTACTTCTCTTTCACATGTCCACATAGTTCATACTCATTTTAATAATACCGTGGTAGGGCCCTACCGGCTCAACCCCTCCCTCCCTCCCCACAGCTTACCGTCACAAGTTCCCCATTGAAGATTCTCTCCTACGGCTCACAGCTATCCCACTTCAATCCATCCATATCACAATGGTGAAGCATGTAAGAACTTCCCATTATCCTCAAATTGCCACCCCTCATCCAGCTGCTTCCCGCCCGCCTCGCACTTAGACCAGCGCCGCAAGCAATGAACACTAAGATCCTACCATACATGAGTACATACATGAAATAGTCCTTGCAAAAGCAAATATACATGTATCCCTAATTTGCTTAAATAGAAACCGTGGCCTCAGCTGATGATGAATATCTGTCATCATTACAGAGGACCCCAGGGACAATGAGAAAAAACGAGAGACAAAAAGGAGGATAGGAAGGGGAGGAGGGAGGGGGGAGGGGCGCGAGGGAGAATGGAAGGAGGGGGAAAAAAAACAAACAAAAAAAAAAAACACATATATGAGGCTCTGATTCATCCATAGTTCATATCACTTTGATGATATAAAGGGAAGTTATTCCCTCTTTCAGAAGCAAAAAGGGGTAAATGATAGAGATAGAGATCAGGTTTTAAATAGATGTGGTATAGAGTGTTAGAGTTAGATATAATAAAAGTTAATTTTTTAGTTTTAATAGATAGGGAACCTGATAGATTTAAGTTTGCCTATGGCAAAATAGTAAATATAGTGATCAAAAGGTCACCTCTTTGGTTTCTCTTGCGAGATTCCCAATTTTTTGGAGATTATATACTCAAGAAGAGGCGCAACTGAAACCTCTGTTGTCTATATAGATGGAATTTTCCATTTGCTCTCATTGCCATGAAAGATGGATGTTCTGCCACACTTAACCCTTTCCCGCCGCAGCCAGTATTGGCCTTTCTGACAGAGCCCCATTTTTTAAATCGGACATGTATGACTTTATGTGAGAAGGGAGAATGTAAGTGGTGGGTAAAAAAAAACAAAACACATATATTGAGCTACTGTGCTCCATAGTCATCATATTCAACTGTTGCAATATCCACTTGACCGTACGTAAATCACTATATATCATGTTTCTGTCAAAAATTAATTAATAGGGAATCAGCAAGATCAAATCAAACCGAAAATGAAAAGCCTTCCATTTCAGGCCTTTAGGGTTTCAAATGTATTATTCTGTGTATCCATCTTGCGCTCTTCTCAACAAAACTACATCCAAATCCCCTTTTCTTTCCCCTAGCTTTTTCACACATATGCCCCAAATTAAGCACCTCTATTTCCCATTATGAACTTCCAGAAATGATGTCTTGTCTAGGGAGTGTCACCTCTATTTTAAATAGTACTCAGAATGTTTCGAGATCCGAACGACGAAACTCCCTGTATGGTTTGATTCCCACATAGATCTTGGGGCAGGTAACAATAGCCCCATAAACCACCGCCCCTCTGGTTTTTACAATTGATGAATAGAATTGGTCTTATCTCAAATTCCTTCGCTATCATTGGATTAACAAAATTTTAGATTTCTGATATGAACTGGAACAGATTGAACAGTTGCCACAGGGATATGAGCCTACCACCCGAGACTGCAACCATTTTTTTTTTGCCACGACCTCTCAAAATGACTATTGTACAAATTCATCCCTGCAAGATTTCTTCCTCTTCTATAAGTGACACTATGTATTTTAGAAATCACCTCGAGAATACGTGTATCTTGCTGCCTTCAGAATGTGCCAAAATATTTTCTAAGTATAGGCTCTCCTTTCATTAGCTCTATCCATCAAAGGTACCTATACAACTTAATAAAATCGTCTTTTTTTTTTTTTTCTTTCTTCTTTTTAACCTTTTGAATAGAATAAATGTACACTCTTTCACTGGTCAAAGCCCTATTAAATGCCTTCCTCAACATTTTTAGATAACCCCTTGCCTGAAAACATGCATTTAACTTTATACAACTTCATTGAAATCCTCAAAATGGGTAGAACAATTTCTTTCTCGAGCCCCTAAGAAAATTGGCCTAATGGGAATCCCCTTTTTTGTGAAGGGGGATGCCAATTAGAGAAAATCGTAACAAACTATTGGTAGCCGTTTTTTTCCGAAATATCTTGTCTGAATCTGCAATTTCATCCAACATAATTTCCAAGATCCAAAAAATTTATTTTCTCCCCATGAATTTCAAATGTGAATTTTCATCCCAATTTCATTATCATTAAGTCATAGATACAAAATCCATGAATATTTTTCACTACCATCCCAAAAAATCAAAATATCATCATAAAGACGCCCCCAAAATAAAATTCACGATCTGTGAATATTTCAAGGTGTTCAGAAAAAATACAATAGCATCCTCCCACCAACCTAAACTTAGATAGCAAAACTTTGTTGCACAGACATTTCCCCATGGCGCGCCTTTTATCTGGTGATAAAAGTGTGCCATCATCACAAAAAATAGTTTATGTGTCAAAACAAAAATCCAATAGCTGTAAAAACAAAATCATTGTGTTTCCGTAAATTGTGTACCTCTTGTGATTCAAAAAATACTTGAATTGCTTCAGGCCCAGATCAGTCTGATGTTACTGTATATGGCTTCTGACGTCTAAACTTGCAAGAAAGTGTACTCTCACTCACCACTCAGATCGTTAATTCTCACACAAAAGTGACCTTTCGTATCAGTTAAGATATGATGGAAGGCCAGTGACAAAGAGCATCAGTATACAATGATCAACATACGTACTGGGTCCATGTGTTAAATTGTTTCTATTCTACCTAGACATCGTTCTTCCAGTATTCCCGGCACAACCTCTTTATGCACTTTTGGTAATGCTAAAAGGTAGCAATAGTAGGATTCACATTTACATAAATTTCTTCCCTCCTCAGTAATTAATTTTTTCTCATTCCCAAATCCAAAATCCTGATTCAATTCCTCAGATACTCATTGGATGGTTCTTTTGGAAGCCTCGCATATTTTTCTTCTGAATCACCAAGATAATTCTCAGTCTAACGCGCTCTAATAGTCAATGTTATTTAAGATGACAATATTACCACCCTTTGTTCACTGGGTTTGATTACTATCTTCCCTGTTTGATTGTAGTTCTGCAATAGCTAATCTTCTTCCTCCTATTTTAAAATTTAAAGAAGATGGTTGCGTTCTGAGTGCTAGTTTCTTTATGTCTTGCGTTACTACTTCCACAAACGTATCAGATAAATTATATTGTGATATCGAGTGTATTCTAGATTTGGCTTCAAATTTTGCAAAGGTATATACTAGAATTATGGGGTCATCCTTATCCTTCAAACCTGCAATTGTTTCAAGATCAACCCATTGGTTTTCCTCCTCTAGTTTTTCCTAAAGTTTGTTCATCATTACTTTTCATTTTATGATATTTATGAAAGCGAACTTTCTAGCAAAAGATTAATATCTTTTGAACCCATTACGAAAGTTCATTAATTTGGCATGGGATGACGTAAGACCGTAGTACAACACCTGTTTTTTGATTTTCCGTTAATCTAGGAGAGATAAGTAGAAAATCACGTTGTAGTGCTCCATCATTTTGCTATTTCTGATGATTCCCCTTCTCTCGATCCCTCAAGAGAATCCTTGGTGGTTTCTAAAAAAAAGAGTGGATGTAATTGCGTCTGAGATTGAGTATGCGCTGTGTTCATAACCTGTCCATTTCCTGCCACTGGTGTCGTATTTGTATTGGCCATTTAAAATCATTGCCTGTGCCTCCCCCACCATCGGCCACCACACACAGAGAATGCAGAAGAGGAACAATGTATTTGATCCCAACTTGAATGCCCTCACCGCGATTGACATTCTGAGGTATTCTTAACTTGCAACTGCCTGAGTAGAAAGATTTTTTTCTGCGTTCTATTTGTCCCAACCTCTGATCTTTCCCTACCCTTCCTCCATCCACTTTTCTTCCCCTGCTTATAGCTATTAATAGAACCTGTGGAGGATTTCTTCAACAGCAGCATAGTCCGGAATCTGAACAGATCTCTGAATACAGAATTTAGGTTTTAAGGTAAATCTACTAATTTATTTCCCAAATATAAACCTGATTGTACTCAAATACCTTTTCGATCCCTGAGATATTAGTTATGTTTCCTTTCCTTAATTTCTTCTCTCTATAAATTCTATGTTTCGTTGTAATATTTATTTGTTCTAATTCAGGAAACTGATGGGCCCGAAAGGTATTAATCTTCCACTATTCTCCTGATTTAAGAGTTGTTCACTTAATTTATTGAATGAAATTCTCTCATATTCTGACAGATACTTCATCAATTTCAGAGACAATACAGTTAGCAGTGTTTTTCCCACCCTTTATAAAGAAATTGAGATCCTCTTAAATGTGTATTTGGTCTACAGGCCTATTCCGGAATCCCACTATACACAAGTGTTGTTGTTGTATATAATGTCTTCTAGACTGGCTACTTCCCAGAGCCTGCCCGAAATTTGTTAGTTTGTAAGTTTTATTTAATTTCTGAAAGGCTATATGGATGTTAGTTTCATTCATGGAATTGGTTATTAGAAAATACACATTAGCTTCCTGTGAAAAAATATCCAAATTATTTTCTGACTCAAAAAACCTGCCATCCCTAAATTCCCCACTTGAACATTCCTGTTCACACAAAGCTTTGTCACATATCTCCAAAAAATATGGAAACTCTCAGAGAGCAAAGAGTGACTTTTTGTGATCACTAGAAATTTACTATTTTTGCCAAAGGCCACACACTTAAACTCTATCAGTTCTCTATCTATTAAACACTAAACATAACATTTATATATATCTATACTCTAACCTCTATAAACACTATTTAAAAACCTGATCCTATCCTCATCATTTAACCCTTTATTTGCATCTGAAAGAGGGAATAACGCCCTTTTCTATCATCAAGTCTGGTGAGCCTCCCACCTAAACAGGGAGAGCCTTATATCTATAGCAAAGTACAAGCTCAGTAAGGGATCCCAAGCCAACTACTTGGGCAGATCGTCCCTAATCTCGATAGACACAGAACAATATAAGGCCCCCTTTTGACACCGGCTGCATCAGGTTTACACTTGTAGACAGATGGAGAGATCACAATTTAAAATCTCATGCCTGGACCTCGTCCGACATGTTTCGCCAGCTTACCAGGCTTTATCAAGGCTTAGAGGTACCGATCACATGTGGTCTGAGCTCACTTACCCTTTTATATATCATGTAGGGTAAACACCCATTCAAGTGGCTCACCAATTAGCCATCAAGAATCCACATAAAGCCCACTCCCCCTTCCACGCGCGCACACTCATAACATCCTGGCTAAAGCTGCTGCCACCAATGCCACTCATGAGCCAACAACCTTCAGTCAAATTCCCATCCCATCCATAACGGGCTTGCCCCCATCTTACCGTACTGCCCGTGCCAATTCTCAGTCACCAAACAAACACTCACCCTGACTGTGATGGGCTTCCATCTCACTTCGTTCTCATATTAATGCAACAGCGTGCCTCACCTAGAATGAACTAAGCGCACTAGGTATCACATTACACAACACAACTGCATGCTTTTGGTCAATTCCGATAAGCCCTTGCTCTTCAATATCTAACATGCAAATTCAAATTGATATAAACTCCACTGTACAATAGACCACTGTCATATTTATCTTCTCAAAAGCTCATCTCTTATGTATGAAATATGTCATATCATGTCCAATGAGCTGCAGGCCCCATTAAAAACAGTGTTTACCACTGCATTGTATAGTATTGTCACAAGGACTATATTACATAAACCAACTATCTCTTTTACATGTAATATCATACTCCATTTAATACTACTGTAGGCTCTATGGCTAGCCCTCCCTCCCTCTCACAGTCCGACCACCACCAAGTTTCCCCACTGAAGATTCTCACCTACTCTCACGGCTAGCCACTCAATCCACCATATCACAATGTGAGCATGTAAGAACTCCAAATCCTCGAAATGCCACCGATTCCGCATCCAGCTGCATCCGCCTCGCACAAGACCAGCGGCCGCAAGCATGGAACATAAATCTCATACAAACATGAGTACGTACATAATAGTCCCCTTGCAAAAGCAATATACATTAATCCCTAATTTTCTAAATAGAAACCGTGGCCCACGTGATGAATATCTGTCATCAATACAGTACCCAGGGACAATGAGGAAAAACGTAGAGACAAAAGGGAGGAGGAGAGAAGAGAGGGAGAGGGGAGGGGGGAAGGGGCGCGAGGGAGATGGAGGGAGGGGGAAAAAACACAAACAAAAAAAAAAAACACTTATATGAGCTCTGATGCTTCCATAGTCATATCTACTTGAGTGTGATAGGAAAGTCGAGTGTATACCCTCTTTCCGAAGCAAAAAGGTTAAATGATGAGGATAAGGAGATCATAGTTTTTTAACTAGTGTTTAATAGAGGTTATGGAGTTAGATTATAATAAAAGGTTATGTTTAGTGTTTAATAGAGTAGAGAACTGATAAGATTAAGTTTTGCCTGATGGCAAAATAGTAATAATGTGGGGGGTGGTGGGAAAAAATCAAAAAGTCACTCTTTGTTCTCTTGCGAGATTCCCAATTTTTTGGAGATTATATACTCAAGAAGAGGCGCAACTGAAACCTCTGTTGTCTATATAGATGGAATTTTCCATTTGCTCTCATTGCCATGAAAGATGGATGTTCTGCCACACTTAACCCTTTCCCGCCGCAGCCAGTATTGGCCTTTCTGACAGAGCCCCATTTTTTAAATCGGACATGTATGACTTTATGTAGAATGGAGTATGTGGAAAAGGGAGGGGAAAAAAAAAAAAACAAAAACCATATATGAGCTCTGATGCTTCCAATTCATATATTCAACTGTGCTATATCCACTTGACCCGTACTTAATCAACATATACACAAGTTTTCTCATCTTCAAAAATTATTTAATATATGGGAATCAGCAAGAATCAAATAATGGCCGAAAATTGTGAAAAGCCTATCAGTAAGTGGCCTTTAGGTTTCAATGTTATTGAAGTCAGATGTATACCATCTTTGCCTCATCCTTGCAAACAAAACTACATCCAAATATCGCCCTTTCTTTTTCCACTAGCTTTTTCACACATATTCCCCAAAATTTTTAGCACCTCTATTTCGCCATTATGTACTTCCAAAATGTGTCTTGCTAGGGGAGTGTCACCTCTAGTTTTAATAGTACTCAGATGTTTCGAGATCCGACGACGAAACTCCTGTATGGTTTTTTCCCACATAGATCTTGGGGCAGGTACACATAGCCCCATAAACCACCCCTCTGGTTTTACAATTGATGAATTGTCTTATCTCAAATCTTCTCTTATCAATGGGATTAACAAAATCTTTAGTTTTCCATATGAATGGACAGAATGAACAGTTGCCACAGGGATATGAGCCTACCACCGGAGACTGCAACCATGTTTTTTTGCCATCTCCCTCAAAATGACTATGTACAAATTCATCCCTAAGATTTCTTCCTCTTCTATAAGTGACACTAGGGTATTTAGAAATCACCTCAGAGAATACTGGATCTGCCTTCAGAATGTGCCAATGTCTTCTAAGTATAGCTCTCATTTCATTAGCTCTATCATCAAAGGTACCTATACAACGAATTAAATCGTTTTTTTTCTTTCTTCTTTTTACTGATTAATAAATGTCCTCTGTCACTGGTCAAAGCCCTATTAAACGCCTTCCTCAAACATTTTTTTAGGATAACCCCTTGCCTGAAAACGTGCATTTAACTTTATACATTCTTCATTGAAATCCTCTAATGTAGAACAATTTCTACGAGCCCTAAGAAATTGGCCTATGGGAATCCCCTTTTTTTGTGAAGGTGGATGCCAACTAGAGAAATGTAACAAACTATTGGTAGCCGTATTTTTCCGAAATATCTTTGTCTGAATCTGCTTATTTTTATCCAACATGATTTCAAGATCCAAAAAATTATTTTCTCTCCGATGAATTTCAAATGTGAATTTCATCCATTTATTTATCATGTTTTTTTTTTTTTTTTTTTCCCCCCCCCTTTTTAAAAAAAATAATAA
>JAODAL010050699.1:0-27208 GCA_025379985.1 Phyllomedusa bahiana
ATTTTTTTGGCGCAACAAACAATACGTCCTCACCCAAAAATGTTTTTTTTCCCCCCTTTTCCAAAAAAAATTCTTTACACAAAAATTTTTTTTTTACTGTTTTGGCGCTTAAGTTAAAAGGGGCCCCTAAAAAAAATTTTTTTTTTTAGGGTTTTGGGCCAAAAAACCTTTTTTTAGGGGGGCAAAAATCCGAAACTTTACAGATTTTGGCGCTAAAAAAGTGATCTAGCTTTTGCGCAAATAAAAAAAATTTTTTAGGGATTTCGTGCCAGAATCCGTTTTTTGAGGGTTTTTGGGGGCTAAACAATAACTTTAAAAATTTTGGCGCTAATAAACTGATCCCCCCCTTTTCTGACACGAAAAATTTTTTTTTTTACGAATTTTTCCGAAATAATTCTTTTTTTTTGGGAATTTGCCGCTACAATCCTTTTTTTTTACGGATTTGATGCAAAACGTTATCTTGCTGTTGGGAGAGATAATGGGGGTTTTTGTGGATTTTGGTGCAAGAATCGGGGGCAAAATTTAAAAAAACAGTAGCACGCACAGCAGCAACAAAGGACAATGGCTCACAATGGCTACGTGATAAAAGGAAGGACTATTAACATTTTAACTCCCCCTGTGGGGTTGTAGTTTACATCCAAGGCATAATTTGTGCATACAAAAAAGCAGAGAAAAGCGCTTAAAAAAACGCCCAAAAAAACAAAAAACCGCCAAAAAAACGCTCCAAAAAAAAAAAACCCACCAAAAAACGGCCGTTTTTCAGCGCTTTTTGACAGGGGGGGGCAGAAAATCAGTTCAGAACGTTTTTAGTCATTCGTTTCAGGCGTTTTTTGTCCACTGAGGGAGACAGAGCCTAAGGGGCCGCTCACACAGCATTTTTGGATCCGAAAATCGCATTCGAAAACGCATTGGTGATCGGACCCTAAATGGATCCGAGACGCGGCTGCACACGCTCCCTAGTTTATTATAGGGCTCTGCTGCATCTTCCCGATCAAGAACAGACATGTCCACTCTTTGGAACGGATCCGAAAGACGCAGTAAAAGCAATGCAGATCACACTGCACATTGTGGGATCTGTGTGTCTGGATCCGTTTAGGGTCCGACAGACGGATCCAAACTCGTATCTAAAAGCGTATGTAGCACAGAGCCGACACGCTGTGTGAGCAGACCCTAAATCATTGGCGGTTACATATTTTATCATTGCTCCTTAGGCTACGTTCACACAGCGTGATTTACTCCATGCTACAGACGCTTTTAGCCGAGTGTTTGGATCCGTCCGTCGGACCCTGAACACGTGGCTAATACATAGCAGTGTGATTTGCATTGCTTTTACTGTGAAACACGCATTGGAGCGCACCTGAGAGATCCCCGACGCCTCTCACTGCGTCTATCAGATCCATTCCAGGAACTGTCCGAACAGCTCTTGGTCAGAAAGACGCAGCAGCAGCCCTCTCATAAGCTATAGGGTGCGATCCTGCTGCAGCCAACGCACAGCCGCATGTTGGATACATGTTGGACCCGATCACCACTGCATTTTTGGAGGCGGTTTTTGGATCCAACACGGACCCAAAATCATGTCCCAAAACACCGTGTGAGCAGCCCCTTACAGTGACACGTTTGAAAGGGCCTCAGACCGAAATGTTACACGTCTTATTTTGTCACCATTCTATCGCATACATGCCAACTCTCCAGTTTTTTGGCGGGGGGGTCCCGCTAATGGGGGTCCCACCCCGCTCTCTCGGCAGAGTTGACTTTCAGCTGGTGCGCTACTCTGGTGCCGGCGGGCCGCTCCTACAGGCGGGTGAAGCAGCGGCCGCTCACCCGCCCGGCGGGTTTCACTGACTTGTGCGGCCGCAGCCAGTCAGCTGTACCGGGAGGAGGCAGGAGGGATCGTTCCCATCCTCCCTCTGTATGCACAGCGCCGGCCAGTGTGCACCGTACATACAGGTCAGTGTCGCAGGGGGAGGGACGCGCCGGCTGCACTCACTTCCCCTGCGTCGCAGGGGGTCAGCCGGGAGATGTCCGGAGCTGGCCGCACTGCAGGGAGCCTGGTGAGGTGAGTGGCTTTTATTATTTTATCTTTATTAGTTATAGGGGGGCTCTACCTGGCTAAAATGGGGGGGGGGGGTCTACCTGGCTAACAATGGGGGCACTACCTGACTACAATGGGGGGGGGGGGGGGTAGGACGACGACACAACCTGGCAACAGAGGGGCACTACCTGACAAAAAGGGGGTGGGGGGGGGGACGGGACACTTCCTGGCAACAGAAGGGCACTACCTGACTACAATGGGGTGGGGAGGGGGCCGGGACACTTCCTGGCTAACAATGGGGGCATCTACCTGGCTAACAATGGGGCCATCTACCTGGCTAACAATGGGGGCCATCTACCTGGCTAACAATGGGGGCCATCTACCTGGCTAACAATGGGGGCACTACCTGGCTAACAATGGGGGCATCTACCTGGCTAACAAAGGGGGCATCTACCTGGCTAACAATGGGGGCACTACCTGCCTGTAAGGGGCACTACCTGGTTATGGGGGGGCTACTACCTGGCTATAAGGGCAACTACCTGGCTTTCTTCCAAAGCCGTTATGCAGTTAGGTGGAGTGGGTGTGGCTTTTTGAAGGGGCGTGGCACACCGACAAGATGGTCGTGTCCATGCAAATTTTTGCCGCCCTCTACATTCTCCTGCTTTTTCAATTTCAAAAGTTGGCAACTATGTTCTATCCTTTGCTTTTTTGAATCTGTGGATATACACTGAACAGACTGATTACATGCATCGTACCTCATGGGTGTCAAACTGCGGCCCTCCAGCTGTTGGGAAACTACATCTCACAGCTGCCCACTGTTTATAGATTATACAAATGCATGATGGGAGTTGTAGTTTCCCAACAGCTGGGGGGCCGCAGTTTGACACCCCTGGTCTACGTCATGTTCCCCTTCACTGACAGCAAGCAGAGCTCCTGAGGGGAAAGCACAGTATGTGTTAGAGAATTGATCAGTACACGGAGCGGCCTGCGGGGGCAGCAGAGCCGCACTGAGGAGGAAAGGGGCAAGAGACTACTACCCCCAACATCCCAGGACGTCCCATGTGTGCGGGGTGCGCCCCCTGAAGGCACTCACGCTTCTTGTACAGGGTCTTCACTCGCTCCCTCTTGCCGGCGATGTTCCCGAGACCAACCTGCACCTTTATCAAAGCATCTGTGACCTGAAACAGAGAGAGGGGAGGATGAGGGGGGGCGTCATACAGCGACAGGGGGAAGCACCACAGGTCCCAGCACCGCCGGCCGCGCACCTTCCCGGTCCCGCTCTCCCCGTACAGACGCTGCTCCAGCTCCTGCACCCGGCTCTGCAGCTCCCGCAGCCCCGCCATCGTTCAGTAACCGCTACTTCCGGGATACACAGGAAGTACGTCACCTGTCAGAGGCGCTGCCCTCCCACTGCTGCTGAGCAAGGCGTCTGTGCCCTACACAAACATGGCGCCGAACCAGAACCGGAAGTTATGAGTGCAACCTGATATTATGACCTCACATTATCAGTGTATCCGATAGTATGACCTCACATTATCAGTGTATCCCGATAGTATGACCTCACATTATCAGTGTCCCCGATAGTATGACCTCACATTATCAGTGTATCCCGATAGTATGACCTCACATTATCAGTGTATCCGATAGTATGACCTCACATTATCAGTGTATCCCGATAGTATGACCTCACATTATCAGTGTAACCCGATAGTATGACCTCCATTTCAGTGTCCCCCGATAGTTGACCCTCCATTATCAGTGTATCCCGATATATACCTCCCTTATCTTTTATCCCCCATAGTATGACCTCACATTATCAGTGTATCCCGAAAATGACCCCACTTTTCAGTTATCCCATAGAATGACCTCCATATCAGTGTCCCCGATTATGACTTCAATTATCAGTGTATCCCCTAGTTACCTCACATTATCAGTGTATCCGATAGTATGACCTCACATTATCAGTGTCCCCGATAGTATGACCTCACATTATCAGTGTATCCGATAGTATGACCTCACATTATCAGTGTCCCCGATAGTATGACCTCACATTATCAGTGTCCCCGATAGTAAAAAACCCCACATTTCAGTGATCCCGTAGTATGACCCCACATTATCAGTGTATCCGATAGTATGACCTCACATTATCAGTGTATCCGATAGTATGACCCCACTTTTTTTCATGTATCCCCGGTATATGACCTCAATATCTGTATCCCTAGTGACCCCAATTATCAGGTCCCCGATAGAGCCTCACATTATCAGTGTCCCGATAGTATGACCTCACATTATCAGTGTTCCCCCTAGTTGACCCCACATATCAGTGTCCCCCAATTTATTTATTTTGACCTCACATTATCGTTTTTCCCATAGTATGACCTCACTTATCATGTTCCCCATGTAGACCTCACATTATCAGTGTATCCCCATGGGATGACCTCACATTATCGTGTTTAAGAGCCCACTTTCTGTATCCGATGTTGACCCAAAAATTATCAGTGTTCCGATAGTATGACCCCCATTTTCATGTATCCCCATGTAGACCCACATTTAGTGTTCCGAAAGTTACTCACTTTTTTCATGTATTTTAAGTATGGGCCTCACATTATCGGTCCCCTTAGTATGACCCCACATTATGTTTCCCCATAGTATGACCCACATTTCGTGTATCCCCATAGTATGACCCCACATTTTCATTGTTTTCCATAGTTGACCCACATTTTCGGTATTTCCATAGTTTGACCCATTTAAACAGGTCCATAGTTTGACCCACATTACAGTGTTCCGATAGTTGACCTACTTTATCAGTGTTTCCCCATTTTATGACCCCATTATAGTGTTCCCGATAGTTGACCTCCCATTTCGTGTACCCGTAGTATGACCTCACTTACAGTGTCCGATAGATACCCAATTATCAGTGCCCCATAGTTTAAAAACCTCACATTACAGTGTCCCCCATATAGACCCATTATCGTGTCCCCCGATAGTATGACCCCACATTATCAGTGTATCCCGATAGTATGACCCCCACATTATCAGTGTTTCCCCCAAGTTGACCTCAATTATCGTGTAATCCCCATGATACCTCACATATCTTTTATCCCGATAGATGAATCACATTTCAGGTATCCCCGTTAGTATGACCTCACATTATCAGTGTCCCCGATAGTATGACCCCACATTATCAGTGTAACCCCATAGTATACCCACATTAAACAGGGCCCCCCTAGTATGCCTCACATTATCGTGTATCCCCATGTTGACCTCACATTATCATTTCCCCCCAAATAGACCCACATTATCAGTGTATCGATATAGACCCACTTATCAGGTTTAAGAAGTAGGGGCCTACATTATCAGTGTATCCCGATAGTATGACCTCACATTATCAGTGCCCTAAAAGTAAGACCTACATTAAGTGTATCCCGAAAGATGACCCCCCAATTTTCATGTATCGATATATGACCCCCTTTCAGTGTATCCCGATAGTATGACCCCACATTATCAGTGTATCCGATAGTATGACCTCACATTATCAGTGTATCCGATAGTATGACCTCACATTATCAGTGTCCCCGATAGTATGACCTCACATAAAAAGTGTTTCCCCCTTTGTATGACCCCACATTATCGTGTACCGTGTATGACCCCCACATTTTTCAGTGTTCCGTATTGACCCCACTTTTTCAGTGTATCCGAAGTATGACCCCACATTATCAGTGACCCCTAGATGACCTACATTATCAGTGTTCCTGTATGACCTCAATTATCAGTTTTCCCGATAGTATGACCTCACATTTCATGTCCCCCCATAGTATGACCCCAATTTCGTTTTCCATAGTATTTACCTCACATTATCGTGTATCCCGATGGACTTTTCATTACAGTGTTCCCATAGTATGGGGCCCACATTATCAGTGTCCCCGATAGTATGACCTCACATTATCAGTGTCCCAGATAGTATGACCTCACATTATCAGTGTATCCGATAGTATGACCCCACATTATCAGTGTATCCCGATAGTATACCCCCAATTTTCAGTGTTTCCCCCATAGTTTTACCCCACTTTTTCAGGTTTTTTCCCATAGTATGACCTCACATTATCAGTTTCCCCATAGTAGAATTCAATTATCAGTTATCCGATAGTAGACCTCCCCATTATCAGTGTTTTTCCCGATGTATGACTCACATTTTCAGTTCCCGAAGTTACCTCACATTATCAATGTATCCGATGTATGACCTCACATTTGTGTTCCCGAATTTGACCTCCTTATCAGTGTTCCATAGTATGACCTCACATTATCAGTGTCCCCGATAGTATGACCTCATATTATCAGTGTCCCCGATAGTAAGACCCCACATTATCAGTGTATCCCGATAGTATGACCCCACATTATCAGTGAACCGAAGTTGACCCCACATTTCGTGTTCCGATAGTAGCCTCAATTACAGTGTTTCCGATGTAGACCTACATTATAGTGTATCCGATAGATACCTCACATTATCATGTCCCCGATAGTATGCCTACTTACTGTATCCGTGTTGACCTCACATTTCAGTGTCCCCGTTTGTATGACCCCACATTTTTATGTATCCCGATATATACCCCCATTTCATGTTTCCCCCCAAATATGACCCCCATTTCGTGTATCCGATAGAATGACCCCAAATTTTCAGGTGTTCCCATAGTATGACCCACATTACAGTGTATCCCCATTATATACCTTACATTATCATGTTCCCCCTAGTATGACCTCACATTATCAGTGCCCCCATGTATTTTACCTCACATTATCAGTGTATCCGATAGTATGACCTCACATTATCAGTGTATCCGATAGTATGACCTCACATTATCAGTGTATCCCGATAGTATGACCTCACATTATCAGTGTATCCGATAGTATGACCTCACATTATCAGTGTATCCCGATAGTATGACCTCACATTATCAGTGTACCGTGTTTTGATCACATTTCAGTGCCCTGATAGTTTTGACCTCACATTATCGGGTTCCCCATAGTATGCCCCCCTTATCATGTATCCGATAGTTGCCCCACAATTGTGTACCCGATAGATACCCCACATTATCAGTGTATCCATAGAGACCCCACATTATCGTGATCCCCATAGATGACCTCACTTATCAGGTATCCCGTAGTATGACTCACTTACCGTGTCCCGATAGTATGACCCCCCCCTTTTTTTAGGGGCCGATAGTAATACCCCTTTTGTTCCCCATTTGTATGACTTTACATTTTTCGTGTTCCCCATATAGACCTCACTTATCAGTGTCCCCCATGTATGACCTCCATTATATGTTCGTAGTATACCTCACATTATCAGTGTTCCCCCATGTAGACCCAATTACAGTGTAACCCGATAGTAGACCTCACTTTTTCAGTGTTCCCCATAGTATGACCCCATTTTAGTGTATCCCGATAGATACCTCACTTATCAGTGTATCCCCATAGTATGCCCCACATTTCGTGTTTTCCGATAGTATGACCTCCATTTTTCATGGTTCCCCCATTAGACCCCCACATTATCAGTGTCCCGTAGATGACCCCACATTATCAGTGATCCGTAGAAAGACCTCACTTATCAGTGTTTTAAGATGTATGACCCAATTATCATGTTTCCCCCTAGATGACCTCCTTTATCAGTGTATCCCGATGTATGACCCCATTATCGTGTATCCCCTAGTATGACCTCACTTTCGTGTATCCCCATAGTATGACCTCACTTTGTGCCCCATATATGACTCACTTATCTGTTTCGTAGTAGACCCCACATTATCTGTATCCCCATGTATGACCTCACATTATCAGTGTCCCGATGTATGACTCACAACGTGACCGATAGTATGACCCCAACATTACGTGTAGAAATTGACTTAATTATCAGTGATTCCTTTAACCCCACATTTTAGGTACTGATAGTTTCCCCCTTTTTTTTTTGCCCGAAAAGATGACCCAATTATGGATGTAGAATACTTTTTTAAGTGATCCCTAGAGCCTAATTTTCGTTCCCCAAGGGGGGACCCCCAATTATAGTTTTTCATAGTATGACTCACTTTTTCTGTTCCGATAGTTAAAAATTAACTTTTCCCGAAGTAAACCTACAAAGTGTCCCGATGTTGCCCCCCATTACGGGTGGGCCCATGTTGCCTCCTTTCGTGTATTCCCATTGTTGACCTCCTTACAAGGGGTTCCGAAATATAAAACCCTTAACCCCCCTTGCCCCCGATAGAAAGCCAATTATTGGTACGGTAGCCCAAATTTTCTTTTTCCCTTTTTTACCCCAATTTAGTGTCCCCCATAGGAGCCTAATTTCCCGTGTTCCCGATTAAAGCCTCCAAACTTAGCCGTGTATGACCCACTTTTTGGTGTATCTTTTCCCACATTTTCGTGATCGTAGTTGCCTCACCCCCTTCAGGTATCGAAAAAATCCCATAACCTGTTTTCGAAAAGATCACATTTCCCCTTTCCGGATGTTGATCACATTACTTTGCCCCGTAGTTAAACCTCCTTCGTGTACGATATTGATTACATAAGTGCCGAAGAAGACCTTTTTTCGGTTATCCCGATAGTAGACCCACAACAGGACCCCCAAAAGAACCTCCATTACAGGTCCCCAAGTTGCCCACTTTCGTGGTACCCGTGAGACCCACATTACGGTATCCCGAAAAATTTGGGCCCCCAAAAAATTATCGTGTATCATAGTTATGCCTCAATTTAAGTCGTTTTGGGCCCCCCATTTCAGTGTTCGATAGTTGGGACCCCATTACGGATCCGTAGAGACCCATTTCCGGTCCCGATGTAGACCCACAATTTCAGGACCTAGTATGACCCCCACAACAGTGATCCATGTATCCTAATTATCGTGTACCGAAGAGACCCCCATTTTAAAAAAGTACCGTACTGCCTACCAGGCCCCGTCCCCTTATGACCTCAATTATCGTGTTCCCCAAAAAGCTCCCCCCAGGTGCGGCTGGCCTTCATGGTGAAAAACAGGTTTTCCTACTTAGATTTTCCGCCCCCCTGGTACGGCCCTTACACCATCGTGCTTGCGGTTGTCCAGCGGATACACTACCGTGCACCCGTGACAGCGTTAAGATTCCGGCCAGGAACCCGCCAAGGTGCCGTTTACCCGTGAATCCGGAAAACCTCTGACCGCAAAAAAATTCGGCTCACAGTCCCCCCCCCCCCCGCAACAACCACGCACAACAAGCCCAAGCAGCTGAACCAGTTTGTGTCCGCCATGATGCCCAGCAGCACCTGGCCTAAACCAAACATCCCCGACTCCCTCCTCCTGGTGCGACGCCTCCGCCAGTAAACCCGGGATTCTAGGCTGCGCTTACCACTACCCGACAAGTTTTGAAGGTACTCCAAACGGAACAGGGGAGTTATTACCCAGTGCTCTATGCAATGAGTTTTAATGGCTGGAGCCAATTCCCCACTGAACGATCCTAAGGTTGCCTTCATTGTCATCTGCCCTGCGGTCCGGGAAGGCCTCTAGCTATGGGCCAACACCCCCTCCTGGGAACCGGGCGATCCGGTGAACGACGGACCCATCAACTTTCCTCGTCAGAGTTCCCCAGCAGTGGTCTTTGGAAGAGCCCGGCACGGGCATCCACTACATAGACCGCTCCCTACTGAAAATCTTCCGCCAGGGTGGACCCTCCCCTCGGTTTGGCGACCTACCAGTTTTAGAAAGTTTTCGGAACCCTGGCGTCGGCAGCTGACCTGGAACTACGCGACGCCCCTGTGTGCCACTTTAAAAAGGGCCTGTCCCCGGCAAGGGTAAAGGTGCCCCTAGCGGCTAGAGACATCCCGTCTTCCTAAAGTGAAGCTAGAATCCACCCTAGCGTACTCCGCATCGATGGTTCGCTTTCGGCCGAGTGGCAAGAGGAACTACGCCAGGAAACGTGAATCTCCGCCCGGCCACGCCGTTTTTGCCTCCGCCCTTGGTTCCGGTAATTCCAAAGACCTCACTTTTCCCGCCTCCGCTATAAACCGACCGGTGAAGAGCCCATGGTAGTTGGACCGGGCCCACATTTTTTCCGACAGGAGCTGTCCCCGCCGTCGGGCCAGAGAAAAATTGTGCCTTTACTGTGCCAGCCCCGGATCATTTTCCGCAATGGCTGCCCCGCAACGCCCACTAGCGGCAAGGGAATACGCCCGCACCTAGGTTATGTCCGTGATAGGCGTCCCTAAGGTGTGGAACTCTTCCTGCTTCACACCTTTCTTTGGAAGGTAGAGGTTCCTCATCGGTGCCGGAACCCCGTTTTTATTTCGGGTGCCCTGCTGTTTCTTGACTCTGGATTCCGCCGGGAACTTTTATCCACACCGTTTTTGGTAGGCCCCAGTATCGTATTTCCTGTTACCCCGCCTGGGAAGCCCTTGGGATATCCTCCGTTAGTGGTGAGCCTCCTTAGTGAGGCCATCCGGTACGTGACCAAGCCACTGTCCCTCCATTGGGGGCCTTACACAAGGAGGAGATCACCTTTTACGTCCTCCCTCGGTCGTCCTCAGCGATTCTCTTGGGTCTTCCGTGGCTGCAGCTCCACGCCTCTACCGTCGACTGGAAAACCGGGGAGGTTCTGCACTGGGGTCCCAACTGCCGGAGTCGCTGTCTCTCGGATCCTCGGCCAGGGCGACCCTTCCCTCCTCACCGACCTAACAGGTCCCTGCACAGACCTTCCAGCTGAATACGGGACTACGCGGATGTCTTTTCGGAAAAGCAGGCCGAATCCTTCCACCGCATCGCCCCATGACTGTCCCATTGACCTCCTCCCTGGGACCAGTCCTCTTCGGGGCAGAGTCGACCGTTATCTAGGCCAGAGACCCAGGCCATGTCGGACTATATCCGTGAAAACCTGCAAAAGGGTTTTATACGCAAGTCCTCATCACCCGCCGGAGCTGTTTTTTCTTTGTACAGAAGAAGGATGGTTCTCTCCGTCCCTGAATCGACTATCGGGGTCTGAACCAGATTACCATGAAAAACCAGTACCCGTTGCCACTAATCACGGAACTCTTTGATCGACTACAAGGAGCCAAGATCTTTTCCAAGTTGGACCTACGCGGTGCATACAACCTCCTCAGGATCCGTGAGGGAGATGAGTGGAAGACTGCGTTAATACCCGCGACAATCACTTTGAATATCTAATGATGCCATTCGGCCTGTGTAACGCTCCCGCGGTCTTTCAGGAGTTCGTAAACGATGTCTTCAGGGACCTGCTCTATACGTGCGTCATCGTTTACCTGGGGCACGAAGATCGTTCCAATTGATCTCTTGGTTCTATTGGTGGCCAGGTCTGGCCAAAGATATTAAAGACTTTGTGGACGCCTGTGCTATTTGTGCCCGGAATAAGGTACCCCGCCACGGCCCCTCCGGCTGCTGCGACCCCTTCCTATGCCCAGTACTCCATGGTCCCATGGCGATGGATTTCATCACCGACCTCCATCCTCTTCGGGTAACACTGTGATCTGGGTCATTACTGATAGGTTTTCAAAAATGTTGCACGTCGTTCCTCTGCCCGGGTTACCTTCCGCACCTCGTCTCGCCTCCTTTTTCTTTATTCACGTGGTCCGCCTGCACGGTCTGCCCCCAGCACATCGTCTCTGATCGTGGGGTGCAGTTCGTGTCGAAATTCTGGCGCGCACTCTGCTCCCGATTGCGGGTGAAGTTAGACTTTTCTTCGTCTTACCATCCGCAATCTAACGGCCAGGTAGAGAGGGTCAATCAGATTCTGGGCAGCTACTTACGCCATTTTGTTTTGGCTCGCCAGGATGACTGGGCCAACCTCCTACCCTGGACCGAATTTTCATACAATTCGCTGGACTCGGGGGCTTCAGGCGCGTCTCCCTTCTTTATTGTATATGGTCGGCATCCCCGCCCCCCTCTCCCTCTGCCCTCCTCCTCCGAGGTGCCCTCAGTAGATGCCTTGGTTCACGACTTATATGCCATTTGGGAGCAGACTCGTCGGTCTCTACAGCGAGCGGCTGCCCGTATGAAGGCTCAGGCGGACAGGAAAAGGAGACCGGCTCCAACCTTGTCCCCGGGAGACAAGGTCTGGCTGTCCGCCAAATATGTCCGGCTGACAATACCCGGCTACAAGCTGGGCCCACGCTTCCTGGGGCCCTTTGAGGTGCGGAGGGTTTAAACCGCTTTTAGAAAAAGTCGTCTCTCCCTCCCCGAGCCTTTTAGCCCCCAACTTTTTGCGGAAAAGGAGACCCTGTAGAAGTCGGTTAGGGGTAACGCCATTTTCTGTTGTTTGGAAGGGGTTCGGGCCTGGAGGAAGAAAGATCGTGGGAGCCTGAGGAGAACACCTGGCCCGTTTTTTCCGTGTTGAGGTTTCCTCCGGAAAGGGGGGGGGACCCTGGGAGGGGGGGGGGGGGGGGGGGGTACTGTCACATTATCAGTGCCCCCCCAAGTTGACCTAAAATTTATCGTTTTCCCGATAGAGGGCCCTCACATTATCAGTGCCCCGATAGTATGCCCCCGCCATTATCAGTGTATTCCGTAGTATGACCTCAAAATTATCATTTGTATCCGATAGGGGACCCCAAAATTATCAGTGTATCCCGATAGAATGACCTCACATTATCAGTGTATCCGATAGAATGACCTCACATTATCAGTGTCCCCGATATTTTGGCCCTCAATTATCAGGTATCCGATATTTGACCCCAATTATTGGTACCCGATGTATGACCCCCACATTATCAGTTATCCGATATTATACCTCACATTTATGTTCCCCGATATTATGACCTCACATTTCAGTGTACCCCCGATGTATGCCCTCAGTTACAGGGTATCCAAAGTTGTAAAGTTACCTGTATCCGAAGTTGCCTCACATTTCATGTCCCCGATAGTATGACCTCACTTTATCTGTCCCCCCATTTTTTGACCTCACATTATCAGTTATCCTAGTATGCCCTCACATTTTATTGGTATTCGATAGTAGGGGCCTCACATTTTACATTTCCCCCCGAAGTTGAACCTCACATTATCAGTGTATGACATAGTATGACCTCACTTATCGTGTATCCCGATAGTATGCCCTAAACATTATCAGGGTCCCCCGATGATGACCCCCAATTATCAGTGTATCCGATGTATGCCCCTCACATTATCGGGGGTACCGATACTATGACCTCCAATTATCAGCCCCCCCCGTAGTATGACCTCCCCATTTATCATTATCCGATAGTATAAATCACATTATCGTGTCCCCCCGTAGTATGACCTCACATTTATCAGTGCCCCCCGTAGAAAGACTCACTTACCCCGTTTTTCCCGATAGTATGAACCTAAATTATCTGTATCCGATATATGACCTCCATTTTCAGGTTCCGATAGTATGACCTCCTTTAAACATGTATCATAGTATGACCTCAAAATTATCAGTGTACCCCGAAGTATGAACCTCACTTTACAGTGTCCCCGATATTTGATTTAACTTTATCAGTGATCCGATATATGACCTCACATTACGGGTTCCCAGATGGGATGACCCAAAATTTAAATGGCATCCCGATAGTTGATAACATTATCGTGTACCCAATTTAAAAACCCTCACATTATCAGTGTATCCGATAGTATGACCCCACATTATCAGTGTATCCCGATAGAGCCTCAAAATTATAGGTATCCGTAGTATAACCTCACATTATCAGTGTCCCCCGAAAGTTGCCCCCTACTTATAGTGTTTCCCGATATAGACCTCACATTATCAGTGTCCCCGATAGTATGACCTCACATTATCAGTGTCCCCGATAGTATGACCTCACTTTATCAGTTCCCGACATTAGACCTCCATTTTCATTTGGACCCCGAAGTATTGACCCACATTATCAGTGTATCCGATGGTATCCCCTCACTTACAGTTTTCCCCGATAGTATAAACCTCACATTATCATTATCCCGATAAATGACCTCACATTATCATGTATCCGTGTTGACCTCACATATCAGGCCCCCGAAATAGTATGACCCCACATTTGAGGAATACTGTAAGTAAAGAGATGAAATCCTGAATGTCAGGCAAGTGCAGCTGTTTTTTAACTCTGCTACAAATGTAGGTAATGACAAAATGATTGATCTATTGTTTTTGGGACAAAGATATAGAAGTTTAAACCAGTTTTTATAAAGGAATGACAAAAAAATACATAAAAGGATAGAATCAAAAAACCCATTTATTTTACGCTGTTTGAGGGAAAGGCTGATCTGCATAAAAAGTCTCTTTACAAAAGTAGTAATGACTAACGAACTCTGTTGCGGGGAAGGGATAAAAAAAGTTTAGCTAAATCGCGAGGAATGAAAGAGCAATAAAGACGGGGAAAGAATCAAATGCACGGGGGGCCCCGCAGCCCTTGCCCGGGTGCGGGGAAATCGTGTGCCGCGCTTTCAGGTTGGGAGCGGTAGGGGCGCGGTCCTGTGCCCCTCCCCCACCCGGCGCTCCTTACCTGACCTCGCCCCCGCGTCCCTGCGTCCCCCATCCCGGCCGTGCCCGCGCGCCCGCGCGGTCTTTTAGTTTAAGGGCCCAAAGCCCCCATTATTGGATAAGACTGGCAGGTGACCCTATTTAACCCCCCCTTCCTTGGGGTTCGCCCCCCCCCAGATTTTTATTTGCCCTACAGCCTTTAGAGAAAGCTTTTCCGCATCTATCCTGCCCCTACCTTGTACCGAACCATTCGCTTTCGTTTCTCGCCACAAACCTTTGCCGCCTGCCCTGACCCTTGCCTTTCCCGACTTCCCCTAGTCTCGGTTTTGTACCACGCACTGCCTTGGTGCCCCCCGCAAGCAAGTCAGGCCAGTGGAAGCGACCTGGAAAGGCCCCCCGCCGCAGCAAGTCCATCTCGCTTGCGGGGGGTCTTGCTGAATCCCGGGGGCTATTTAGACTCCCCCCCGGTACGCTTTCCCCCACGCTTGCGGTGGTCCAGCGGACCATACCGCCCCCGGACAGTAAGATCCGGCCAGGGAACCCCCAAGGTACCTTTGCCGGTGACCCGGGCCTCCCCCGAAATCGTGGCTCAGCAGGCGCAAAAACTCGACAACAAGCCCAGCGCTAAACCATTGTCCCCCAGCTGCAGCGCCCCGGCTAAACAACACCGCCGACCCCTCCCCCTGGGCGACGCCTCGCCAGTCCGGGGACTTTAGGCCGGTTACCATCCCCACAATTTGAAGGGGCCCCCAAACAGGTGCAGGGGATTTATTACCCATGCTCGTGCACATTGATTAAGGGGCTGGTAAATCCCCACTGAACGCTCGAATTGGCCTTCATGGTCATCGGTCTGGGAAGGCTTAGTTGGGGCCCCCCCTCTCTGGGACCGGGGCGATCCGGGTGACGACGGATACGGGCTTTCCTTTTAGAGTTCCGCATGTTTTTGAAGAGCGGCCAGCATCCTCTGCAGAGACGCTTTTTAAGAATCTTTCAACCGGGTGCTCTCGGTGGCGACTAGCGGTTTTCGTTTGGACCGGCGTCGGAGCTGACCTGGAAAGGGACGACGCCCTGGTCCCTTTTTTAAAAAGGGGGCCTGTCCGCAGGGTTAAGGATGCCCTGTGGCTGAATATCCCGTTTTCCCAAAAGTGAATGACCCACCTGGTACTCGCATCGATGTTCGCTTCGCCGAGGGCAAAAGGAACTACGCCCGGAAAGTGATCTGCCCGGGGGACCCGTTTGCCTCGCCTGGTTTCCGGGTTTCCAAAGACCCCAGCTTCCGCCTCCCCTACCCACCGGTGAAGAGCCCATGTAGGTGGAAAACCCGGGCACATCTTTCCCCGAACAGGAAAATTTTCCCGCCATCGGGAGAGAAATTGTGCCTTTATGGCCAGCCCCGGACACTTTTTCCAATGGTTGCCCGTTTCGCCCCCCGGCGGGAAACGCCCGCACCGGGTTATTCGGGAAAGGCGTCCCCGGTGTGAAATTTCCTCTTCACACCTTTTTTATGGAAGTAGAGGTCTCATTGGTGCCCGGGGTCTTTTTCGGGTTTCCCTTTTCTTGATCTGGATCCGCCGGGGAAATTTTCCCCCCGTCCTGGTTTTTCCCCCCCAAAATATCGTTTTTCCCGGTGCCCGCCTGGGGAAGCCCTTTGGGATTCCTCCGTTAGTGGGGGGAGTCCTTAGTGAGGCCCTCCGGTACTGGGCCAAGCCTGTCCTCCATGTGGGGGCCTTACACAAGGGGAGATCCCTTTTTCTCCTTTTCCTCACCCCAACCCCGGGTTCTTTGGGGGTTTTCCCTGGCTGCGCTCCACGCCCCTACCCTCGACGGAAAAACCGGGGGGGTTCTGCATGGGGGTCCCCAATGCTGGAGTCGCTGTCTCTCGGGTTCCGCGGCCAGTTGGCTACTCCTTTCCCACCCACCTAAAAAAGGTCCCTGCCAGCCTTCCGCTGAATCCGGGACTAAAGCGGTGTCTTTTTTGGAAAAAGCAGGCCGAATCTCTTTCCCCCACTCGCCCCTATGACTGTCCCATTGACCTCCCCCCTGGGGCCAGTCCCCTTCGGGGCAAAGAGTGACCCTTTTCTAGGCCAGAGACCCAGGCCCTTCGGACATACCGGAAAACCTGCAAAAAAGGGTTTTATACGCAAGCCCCCTCACCCGCCGGAGCTGTTTTTTTCTTTTGCAGAAGAAAGGGGTTTTTTCTCCGTTTTTCATCGACTATCGGGGCAAAAAACCCCATTACCCTGAAAAACCCGGTACCCCTTTTCCCAATCACGGAACTCTTGGTCATACAAGGGGGCCAAGATTTTTCCCAAATTGGACCTCGCTGGGGCATACAACCTCATAGGGTCCCTGAGGGGAAGGGTGGAAGACTGGTTTATACCCGCGACGGTCACTTTGAAAACCCAATGATGGCCCTTGGGCCTGTGTAACGCTCCCGGGTCTTTCAGGGGTTTGTAAACGATGTTTAGGGGGCCTGCTCTAACGTGGGGCAACGTTTCCTGGAAACATTTGGGTTTTTTTCCTGAAACCCCCGGACCCATCAGTCTAGGTGGCCGGTCCGCAACGCCTCGCACAACGCCGTACGCCAAATTGGAGAAGGCGTGTTCCCCTCAATCCAGTCTGCCCCCCCCGGGTTTTTTTTGTTTTCCCCACCGAGGCCGCAAATGGACCCCCGCTAAACTATCCGCCTAAAGGGATCCCAAAGGCCCCCCGACCCGTTTTTGGGCCTTGGGCCCCTACACGATTTTTTTTGGGTTTGCCAATTTCTATCGGCAATTTTTTTACCCCACTTCTCTACCGGGGGCTCCAATTGTGGCTCTCACCCGGAAGAAAAACAATCCAAATTTGGCACCACGGCCGAAATAGTTTTTTCAGATTTGAAGTCGGCTTTTGCTCCGCCCCCGTTTTCTAGCCCGACCCCGGGCCTTTCTCGTTGGGGGGTGGAGCCTCTTCGGGGGGTGCCGTGCAGTTCTTACACAAAAGGGTCCCCAAGGGAAAAAACCATCACCTGCGGGTTCTTCTCCAAGACTTTTCGCGGGTGAGGGAACTTTGCTAGTGGGGACCGGAATTACAGCTTCAAGATGGGCCCTGGAGGGGTGGCCGGGATCTTCTGGAGGGAGTATCATCCCCTTTTGACGTTACACGGACCCCAAAAAAAAACCCCCAGTACCTCCCTGGCCCCGCGCCTTTAAAACCCTCGGGGAAGCCGGTGGTCTTTTTTTTTTCGAATTCAACTTCCGGATCCTTTTCGTCCCGCGAAAAGAATTCAGGGCGGGTGTCTCTCTCCGCATTACATCACTGGGAGGAGCCGAGCCCCCCAAAACATTATACCCCCCGGAAACGCCCCGATCCAACAGACCTTCCCCCTTCGGCAGATACCCCCGGCAAGACCTACGTTCGGCCGTCGCTGCGCAGGAGATCCTGAATGGGGGGCATTTTTCGTTGATTGCAGGACATCCCGGGGGCCGAAGATCGTTCCCCCCCCCAATTGATCTCTTGGTTCTATTGGTGGCCCCGGTCTGGCCAAAGATATTAAAGACTTTTTGGAGCCTTGCTATTGTGCCGGAATAAGGGTACCCCGCCACGGCCCCCGGGCTGCGCGACCCCTCCCTATGCCCGTACTCCATGGTCCCCTGTTGGCGAGGTTTCATCCCCCACCTTCCAACCTCTTCGGGTAAAAACCGTTTATTGGTCATTACTGATAGGGGTTTTTAAAAATGTTGCAGTCGTTCCTCTGCCGGGTTACCTTTTTCCCCCCCCGTCTCGCCTCCCCCTTTTTTTTTTTTAAAAAAGTGTTCCGCCTGCAAAAAGGCCTGCCCACAAATCGGCTTGATCGTGGGGTTTTCATTGTTTGGGCGAAATTTGGCGCGCAACCCGCTCCCGATTGCAGGGGAGTTAGATTTTTTTGTCTTTCCCTCCGCAAACTAACGGCCAGGTAGAGAGGGTCAATCAGATTCTGGGCAGGCTACTTCGCCATTTTTTTTTTGGCTCGCCCCGGATGACTGGGGCCAAAACCCCTACCTGGACCGAATTTTCATCAATTTCGCTGGGGCTCGGGGGCTTCAGGGGCGTTCCCTTTTTATTGTTTTTTGGGCGGCAAACCCCCCCCCCCTCTCCCTCTCCCCCCTCCTCCGGGTGCCCTCAGTAGATGCCCTTGGTTCCCACTTATAGCCATTTGGGAGCAACTCGTGGTCTCTAAGCGGCGGTGCCCCTATGAAGGTCGGCGGACAGAAAAGGAGAGGCTCGACCTTTGCTCCTGGGGACAAGGGGCTGGCTTCCCCCCAAATATGTTCGGCGACTACCCGGCTACAAGCTGGGCCAGCTTCCGGGGCCCTTTGAGGGCTGGCGTATTGAACCGTTTTCCCGAAAAGGCTCTCCCTCTCCTGAAGCCGTAGCCTCCAAATATTTCGGTTAAGGGGATCTGGCTTGAAGTCGGTTTTTGGGGGGACGCCATTTTCTGTTGATTGGAAGGGGGTTTGGGCTGGAGGGGAGATCGTGGGAGCCCCGAAGAACATCCCGGACCTTTTGGTCTCGGGTTTGGGTTCCTCGATTAGAAAGAGGGGGAGGCCCAGGAAAGGGGGGGGGGGGGGGGTTACTGTCACATTATCAGTGTCCCCGATAGTATGACCTCACATTATCAGTGTATCCGATAGTATGACCTCACATTATCAGTGTCCCAATATTGACCCCCATTATAGGTTTCCGGTTTGTTTAAACCTCACATTACAGTGGGATCCCGGGGTAGTTGAAACCCCCATTATAAATGTATCATAGTAAAGACCTCACATTTTCAGTGATCCCGATAGATACCTCACATTTTTCAGGTATCCGTAGTAGACCACATTACAGTGTATCGATAGTATGAACCCCCACATTACAGGTATCCCGTGTAAAAGACCCCACATTATCGTGTATCCCGTATATGACCCCCTTTCATGTACCATATTATGACCTCAATTTCAGTGGATCCCCATATTATGACCTCACATTATCATGATCCCGATAGTATACCTCAGTTTCCGGTATCCAATAGTTTTGACCTACATTACCAGTGACCGATAGTAGGCCCCCCCCATATCAGTGTATCCCCGATATTTTTGACCTCAATTAAAACTTTATCCCCTTTTTATGACCTACTTATCAATGTATCCCGATAGTATGACCTCACATTATCAGTGTATCCCGATAGTATGACCTCAAATTTTAAAGGTATCCCGTTTGTATGACCCACATTTTCAGTGCCCTGATGTATGACTCCATTATAATGTAAACCTGTATGATCAATTATCTTATCCCCATAGTATGATTTACATTATCAGTGGGATCCAATGTTTTGACCCACATTATCATTTTTCCCCGATAGATGACCTCACTTTCATGTTATCCCCGAAGTTGGGGCCCCACATTACAGTGTCCCCGATTATAACCCACATTTATGGGATCCCGAAGTATGCTTTAATTACAGGCCCCCCCATAGTTATGATCTCACATTATCAGTGTTCCCCATGTATGACCTCACATTACGTTATCCGATTTATACCCCACTTATCAGTGTCCCCGATAGTATGACCTCACATATCAGTGTTTTCCCATAGAAAAGACCCACATTTCGTGTTCCGTAGTAAAGACCTCACATTATCAGTGTATCCATAGTTGACCTCACATTACATGTCCCGGAAAATTAACCTCACATTTATCATGTCCCCCCATAGTATGACCTCCCCATTTTAGTGTTCCATAGTATGACCTACATTATCAGTGTCCCCGATGTTTGAACTCACTTATCATGCCCGAAAGTAGACCTCACATTTTGTGTCCCCGATAGTATACCTCACATTTTCGGATCCGATGTAGACCTACATTATCAGTTATCCGATGTATGACCTCACATTATCAGTGTCCCAGATAGTATGACCTCACATTATCAGTGTCCCCCGATAGTATGACCCCACATTATCAGTGTATCCGATAGTATGACCTCACATTACATTTTTCCGTAGGATGACCTCACATTATCAGTGTCCCCAATAGTATGACCTAACATTATCGTTATCCCATGTATGACCCCACATTTCAGTGTATCCCCATAGTATGACCTCAAATTATCGTGCCCCCGATAGTTTGACCTCTATTTAAGTGTCACCGATAGTTTTACCCCCAATTATAGTGTATCCCGATTATGACCCCCCATTATCAGGGTCCCCGATGTATGACCTCAATTATCATTTTATCCCAAAAGTTTGACTCACATTATCAGTGTTTCCCCATAGTTGCCTCAATTTCTGTCCCCCATAGTTTGACCCACGTTACAGTGTATCCCGATAGTATGACCTCACATTATCAGTGTCCCCGATAGTATGACCTCACATTATCAGTGTATCCGATAGTATGACCTCACATTATCAGTGTATCCGATAGTATGACCTCACATTATCAGTGTATCCGATAGTATGACCTCACATTATCAGTGTATCCCTAGTAAAGACCTCACATTTTCATTATCCGATTGAAAAACCTACATTTTCAGTGTCCCCGATAGATGACCTCACATTATCAGGTCCCGGTAGTAGATAAAAATTACCAGTGTATCCGATTATGAACTCAATTTTTCCCTGTATCCGTAGTATGGACCTCACATTATCAGTGTATCCGTGTAAAAGACCTCACTTATCAGTGTTCCCAAGTATACCCCACATTATCAGTGTATCCGATAGTATGACCTCACATTATCAGTGTATCCGATAGTATGACCTCACATTATCAGTGTATCCCGATAGTATGACCTCACATTATCAGTGTCCCCGATAGTATGACCTCACATTTTTCAGTTGTATCCGATTGATGACCCATTATCAGTGTATCCCTAGTATGACCTAAAATTTTCGTGTATCCGATAGTAAACCTCACCTTATCAGTGTACCCGATAGTTGACCCCATTTTTCAGTTCCCAGATAGTATGACCTCACAACAGGTCCCGATAGTAGCCTCATTATCAGTGTATCCCAAGAAAACCTCACATTATCAGTGTATCCGATAGTATGACCTCACATTATCAGTGTCCCAGATAGTTTACCCACATTTTCGTTTTTCCCCGTAGTATGGCCTCACATTATCAAATGTAAACCCGTGTTTTATCACATTATCAGGTCCCCGATAGTATTACCCCACCCTTATAGTGCATACTAGCGTTTAAAAGTAAAAAAGATGAAACTCCTGAATGCTCAGGCAAGTGCAGCTGCTCTTATCTCTGCTACAAATAGTAGGTAATGACATAATGATTGATCTATTGTTCTCTGGACAAAGATATAGAAGATTAGACCAGATTTATAAAGGAATGACAAGAAAAATACATGAAAGGATAGAATCAGAAGAGCCATTTATTTTACTGCTGCTGTGAGGGAAAGAGCTGATCTGCATGAAGTCTCTTTACAAACAGTAGGTAATGACATAACGACTACTCTGTTCGCGGGACAGGGATAAATAAGATTAGACTAAATCGCAGAGGAATGATAAGAGCAATACATGACAGGAAAGAATCAGAATGTCACGAGTGGCCCCGCAGCCCTTCGCCCGGGCTGCGGGCGCACTCGTGCTGCCGCGCTCCCTTCAGTGTCTGGGAGCGGTAGTGGCGCGGTCTGTGCCCCTGCCCGCACCCGGCGCTCCTTACCTGACCTCGCTCCCGCGTCCCTGCGTCCTCCATGCCGGCCGGTGCCCGCGCGCCCGCGCCGGCTCTCAGAGATTTAAAGGGCCAAGGCCCCCATTATTGGATAAGACTGGCAGGTGGCCCTATTAACCCCTTCCTTCCGGTTCGCCCCCGCCGATCTTTTGTGCCTACAGCCTTTAGAGGAAAGCGTTTTCCTGCATCGTATCCTGTCTACCGTGTACCGAACCCTTTGCTCCCGGGTTTCTCGACCACGAAACCCTTTTTCCGCCTGCCCTGACCTCCTGCCCGTTCCCCGACTACGCCTACGTCTCCGGATTTTGTGCCACGCACTGCCTGGGCTGCCACCGCAAGCAAGTCAGGCCAGTGGGGCGACATGGATAGTTTTCGCCGCAGCCAAGTCCAATCCGCTTTGCGGGCGGGCTCTGGTGAAACCGCGTTCTACTTAGATTCCGTCCCCTGGTACGGCTTACACATCGCTTGCCCGGGGGTCCGGGATCCACTTACCTGCACCCGTGACACAGAAGAACCGACTTACTTTCCTGCTGCTGTGACGAAAAGAGCTGATCTGCATATAGTCTCATTACAAATAGTAGGTAATGACATAATGCTTGCTTTATTGTTCTCTGTGCAGGGATAGAGAAGATTAGACCAGAACGAGGGAGGAATGACAAGAACAATACATGAAAGGATAGAATGAGAAAAGCTGACTTATTTTACTTTTGCTGTGAGGGAAAGAGCTGATCTGCAGGAAATCTCATTACAAATAGTAGGTAATGACATAACGAACACTCTATCGTTCGCTGGACAGGGATAAATAAGATTAGACTAGATTGCAGAGTAATGATAAAAGCAATACATGACAGGAAAGAATCAGTAGAACCGACTTACTTTCCTTCTGCTGTGACGAAAACAGCTGATCTGCATTACTTATCATTACAAATTGTAGGTATTGACATAATGATTGCTTTATTGTTCTCTGTGCAGGTATAGAGAAGATTCGACCAGACCAAGGAGGAATGACAAGAACAATACATGAAAGTATAGAATCAGAAGAGCCGACTTATTTTACTGCTGCTGTGAGTGAAAGAGCTGATCTGCATGTAGTCTCATTACAAATAGTTGGTAATGACATAATGACTGTGCTATTGTTCTTTGGACAGGGATAAATAAGATTAGACTAGATCGCAGATGAATGACAAGAGCAATACATGACAGGAAAGAATCAGAAGAACCGACTTACTTTCCTGCTGCTGTGGGGAAAAGAGCTGATCTGCAGGTAATCTCATTACAAATAGTAGGTAATGACATAATGATTGCTCTATTGCTCTCTGGATAGGGACACATAAGATTAGACTTGACTGACATGGCAATACATGAAAGGATAAAATCAGAAGAGCGGACTAATCTTACTTTCCTGCTGTTGTGAACTAAATGAGCTGCTCTGCATGTATTCTCATTACAAATAACAGGTAATAACAGAATTAGTGTTCTCTAGACAGGGATAGATAAGACTATATTGACAGAGAAACAACAAGATCAATACATGAAAGGATAGAATCAGAAGAGCTGACTTATTTTACTGCTGCTGTAAGAAAAAGTCCTGATCTGGATGTAGTGTCATTACAAATAGTAGGTAATATTTGCTCTTTTGTTCTCCAGACAGGGATTCATAAGTTTAGACTTGACTGACATGGCAATACATGAAAGGATCAAATCAGAAGAGCTTAGTAATCTTACTTTATTGCTGCTGTGAGGGGTTTGAGCGGATTTGCATGTCGTCTTATTACAAATAGTAGGCAATGACAATTATCGCTCTATTGTTCTCTGAATAGGGATAAATAATTTTAGACCATAAGGGCAATGACAAGAGCAAGGTATGGAGTACAGAACCAGAAGAACCAACTAATCTTACTTTACTGCTGCTGTGAGAGGAGTAAGCTGATCTGCATGTAGTTCAATTACAAATAATAGGTAATGACTATTGTTCTCTAGACAGGGATAGATAAGATTGTACTAGAAAAACAGGGTAGTGACGAAAGCAATATATGAAAAGATAATGGGGTAATCTTTCATCTGCACTGGAGAGGTCTCCAGCTTTCTGCTGATAACACACCACTCTGGCCATAGTTGGCTTGGTAGAAGACCTGTTGTTTCGGGCGCCATCGCAACCCACATGTTGGGGCACGAGCGCACCTTTACTTCTGTCGCCTTCTCTGCTAGGACTGTAAGCAGCGCCATGACCAGCATGTTGGGTTGTGGGCGCGCTCGCAGCCCGATGCCCAGCTGTAGTTACTCACCTCTCCTCGCTCTTGCACTGTCTTTATTGGTCGGGTCTGTGAAAATTAAAGGGCCAGCGCGCCGGTAATTGCATAATTGCCTGCCGCTGGTCCTATATTACCCAGCTTTCCCCTGACCTCCCTGTCGGATCCATAATGCCTAGTAGCTTTAGTGGGTCCAGTTTATTCCGTGTATCAGTTCCTCCTGCCTCCGTTCCTTGACCACAAACCTTGACCTTCCTGCCTGTCCCCGACTATGAGCCTGCCTTGGGATTTTGTACCGCGCTACACCTCAGCCGCCACCGCAGGTAAGTGGGGATCGCCTGCCGCAGCAAGACCCTCAAGACCTGGCTGGGGGTTCTGGTGAAGACCCCGCTCCCCTGTGCGGCTTATACCATCGCCCGAGGAGGCTTAGTGGATCCCACTGGTCGTGGCAAGCCTCAAGCAATCCTATTACTGCCGTGCTGTCAGAGCTCCCAAAGGGGAAGGCGCAGAGACAAGTCAGAAAGCCAGATATCAAATATTTAATGGTACTGCCCCTTTAAGGAAAAAGAGCAGAATGGAGAGGACGCCGTACCCGGACCTCGTCTCTCACATTGAGGAGGTTTCCCTGTGTCTGAATTAGGGTCTGCAGCCGGTTGTATCGTACCGCGGCTCCGGTCACTGCTCCGCTCACCACAGTGTTCCCCTGTCCTGTCCTCTGCATCCACATAGAGGGGACTAAAGGGAGCCACAACTTAGTAACACCATCGTCCAAGTGCCCCTCAGCTTCTGGAGGGTCCATAGAGCCAACACCACCATCCAGGAGCCCCACAGCTGCTGGAGGAGCCATAGAGCCAACACCACCATCCAGGGGCCCCACAGCTGCTGGAGGGTCCATAGAGCCAACACCACCATCGTCCAAGGGCCCCACAGCTGCTGGAGGGTCCATAGAGCCAACACCACCATCCAGGAGCCCCACATGCTGCTGGAGGGTCCCTAGAGCCCACACCACCATCGTCCAAGGGCCCCACAGCTGCTGGAGGGTCCAAAGAGCCAACACCACCATCGTCCAAGGGCCCCACAGCTGCTGGAGGGTCCATAGAGCCAACACCACCATCGTCCAAGGGCCCCACAGCTGCTGGAGGGTCCATAGAGCCAACACCACCATCCAGGCGCCCCACAGCTGCTGGAGGGTCCATAGAGCCACACCACCATACAGGGGCCCCACAGCAGCTGGAGGAGCCATAGAGCCAACACCACCATCCAAGGGCCCCACAGCTGCTGGGGGGACCATAGAGCCAACACCACCAACCAGGGGCACCACAGCTGCTGGAGGGTCCATAGAGCCAACACAACCGTCCAGCGGCCCCACAGCAGCTGGAGTGTCCCTCGACCCACCACCACCGTCCAGGGGCCCCACAGCTGCTGGAGGGTCCATAGAGCCAACACCACCATCCAGGAGCCCCACAGCTGCTGGAGGGTCCATAGAGCCAACACCACCATCCAGGGGCCCCACAGCTGCTGGAGGGTCCATAGAGCCAACACCACCATCCAGGGACCCAACAGCTGCTAGAGGGACCATAGAGCCAACACCTCCATCCAGGGGCTCCACAGCTGCTGGAGGGCCCATAGAGCCAACACCACCATCCAGGGCCCCACAGCCGCTGGAGGGGCCATCGAGCCAACACCACCATCCCGGGGCCCCACCGCTGCTGGAGGGTCCATAGAGCCAACACCACCATCCAGGGGCTCCACAGCTGCTGGAGGAGCCATAGAGCCAACACCACCATCCAGGGGCCTCACAGCTGCTGGAGGGGCCATAGAGCCAACACCACCATCCAGGGGCACCCACTGCTGCTGGAGGTCCATAGAGCCAACCACCACCATCCAGGGGCCCCACAGCTGCTGGGGGGCCATAGAGCCAACACCACCATTCAGGGTCTCCCACAGCTGCTGGAGGGTCCATAGAGCCAACACCACCATCCAGGGGCCTCACAGCTGCTGGAGGACCATAGAGCCAACACCACCATCCAGGGGCCCCACAGCTGCTGGAGGACCATAGAGCCAACACCACCATCCAGGGGCCCCACAGCTGCTGGAGGACCATAGAGCCAACACCACCATCCAGAGGCTCCCACAGCTGCTGGGGGGCCATAGAGCCAACACCACCATCCAGGGGCCCCACAGCTGCTGGAGGGTCCATAGAGCCAACACCACCATCCAGGGGCTCCCACATCTGCTGGTGGGTCCATAGCGCCAACACCACCAACCAGGGGCCCCACAGCTGCTGGAGGGTCCATACAGCCAACACCACCATCCAGGGGCCCCACAGCTGCTGGAGGTCAAAGAGCCAACACCACCATCCAGGGCCCCACAGCTGCTGGAGAGTCCATAGAGCCAACACCACATACCAGGGGCTCCCACAGCTGCTGTATGGCCAATAGGCACACCACCATTCAGGGTGCCCCCCAGCTGCTGGAGGTCATTGAGCCAACACAACCATCCAGGGCCCCCACTGCTGGGGGGTCCTAGAGCCAAAAACCCCCATCCAGGGGGTCCCCCCAGCTGCTGGGGGGTCCAAGAGCCAACACCACCCTTCAGGGTCCCCCAGCTGCTGGGGGGTCCTAGAGCCAACACCACCATCCAGGGGGGTCCCCCGCTGCTGGGGGAGCCATAGGCCAACACCCATCCCCGGGGGCCCCCCACTGTGGAGGGTCCCCTAAGCCCAAAACCACCATCCAGGGGGCTCCCACAGCTCGGAGGGGGCCCTAAGCCAACACCCCCCCCATCCCCAAAGGGG